>JAUCMT010000047.1:11270210-11281522 GCA_032357475.1 Enteromius thamalakanensis | reverse complement strand
GCAAGCTCGTGCAGCACCGCTATGACAAGCAGGTACAACTTTTACACAGTGGAAAACCAAACAGAGCCGAGTCGAGGCGAGCGGAGGCGAGCCGAGACGAGCTGGTACTATGTAGTGGAAAAGCGCCATTATACTCACACAGTGAAGAGGTGCACCTCAGCGCAATCAAGTGCATGGCAATATTCATTGGCCTTTTGTATAAAGCTCAAACGCATTTGGTCTCTCTGGCGAGTTCCCATATGTAACATCTCCGTTCCATCCTTCAGGGAACGTGGGTTACATTCATAACCTAGACATTCCCTCTCAACACATACGTCAGAAAACAGTCGTAATTTTCACCATTTTTTTTTTTACCGAGAAATATGGTTAAAATCAAATCATTCATTTAGTCTCACAACACTTGGCAGCTCTATAATACCTTTAGAGACCTACAGTAGGCCTACTCGTTAACATTCTCATTTATCTCAATGGCAGTTGCTCAGTTGCCACAGGACTGTTTTTTGCCTTCTATGCTCATGGGTAGAAGGTTTTGTATATACTACAAACAGCAGAGCTGGAAGAAAATAACATCACAACAACATTTAAAAGACCACAACAAAAAGTTTAAACATACACTGTTCAAGCCTCTATTAAAGATTTTGGAAAATTATCTTTTATGCATTGTGGATATGAAAGGAGTAATTTATTAAACAAATCCCAATGTTTCACCATAAAATATTAGCATATTGCCCACCCACTTGTTGTGCTCTGAATGAAAATTCAAATTCATTCTTCACCACTTGGCGCCACTCAGAGTGGTAAAAAAGTGGTTTTCCTGGTAACGCTGTACACAAAGCAGCACTGAGCTCACAAATGGGCATTATTAAATGAAAATGAGACCAGCTGGATCAATCACCACAGATTAGAGCCATGCAATGAAAAATTGATTGTTCGAAACGTTTGGGAGTTGAGCAAATAAGGTAAAAAATAAAGCATAGCCTATTAGACAACAAAAGTGTTTTTTGCATGTCAGCCTGTTGTTGGGGACTCCCAAAATATTAACCTTTCATTGCCCATAATAGGGACACTTAAAAAAATTAGGTAAAATAAAGCTGAAATTAAGCCGAGATACAAACAACAAACAAAAAAAAGAAATGTTCCCTGCTGAAAAGTTTTTATGCTGGGTTGATGGTCTAATTTGATCCTTTGCTGGTTTATGCTGGTTCTTTGCCAGCACGTGACCATCATAAACTAGCAGAAAAAAACAGCAAAGGACTATGCTGGCTTTTTTAAGCATATGGTGGGGTTTTATTCAGCAGGGTTGCCATGGAAACTTTTGAAACTTGGGAAATTTGATTAATAATATGCTAAAAAAATGCTAATATTTTAAATTATTGCATATGTAACAGACTTCTGCAAAATATGTAAAGCATTGTCAATGGAGAAACTCTTAACACCGTGGTTAACAGGGCTTCACTGAACGTTAACCAGCCATCAAACTATTTGTAAACACATTATGCTGTAATTTTTCCTTTACTGTGGGGCACGTTACTATAAAAAAGTAATTAGTTATAGTTACTGGTTACTTCTCACAAATAGTACATGAGTTAGTGACTGAGTTACAACATTATAAAAATAACTAATTACCAGGAAAAGTAACTATTGCTTTAATTAAAAAAATAAAATAAAATTTAATAAAAATTGGCAAACTTGGATGCCCCCAATATTAAATGTTAAATTAATGAAACTAACTGGTGGTGGTGTTTCTGTAAAAAATAAATGGGACAAAGAATTATCAGATAACAAAACTACTACAAATTCTACTACTAATAACAATATTAAATGCACTAAGTATTAATTAGCTGCTGGGTTCATGAATATTAATCACATAGCTTGCGTTCCCTCTAATTGATTTGCTGAAATCAAAACAGACAAGGTAATAGGTGAGCGCCAGCCAATAAGATAAGATTGCCATCAGCGCATTAGTCCCGCCCACTACCAGAGCAATTCTTAAAAGCTGAGAAATTCCAAAGGAACTCCGTTATTTTGACTGGAAAATACAACAAAGAATATAGTCTACATGCAGCGCGTCAAGTCTGCATGTTATGAAGGACTCTCTTGCTCCATATATTTCTTTGCGTATGTGAGGCAAAGTGATGGCGACCTCATTCGCCTTCGCTGAGTTCAAGGTAAGTTATGTCAAATACTGCTACACTGTGCATCCATCTATTCAGATGGACTGAAAAATAAAGTCCTGATAATCTTATAATAAATTATAGTAGCACCACATGTTTTGTCAGTAGTTGACCAGGTGTTATAACGGGAGAAACAGTATTTTGATTCGTTTGATTACTTGTTACTGGAAAAAAAATATAGTTAGTATAGTTAGTAATATAGTAACTATATTTAATATAATAAAATATACTATATTTTAATAATAAAATATAGTTAGTAATGCATGTATTTTTAACGCCGCTATTCCCATCACTGCCATTACTTCACATTCATTTACAGTAAAACAAAGCATGTTTTACATTCTTATTTACTGGACTTTCTAGGAATGAGAGAACAAAATGTCCATGCTTAAACCACTGTCACCCTTTACAAAAATGCTCAGCTTTTGCTATTAAAAACCAGATTCCTTCAAAGTCTGAGAGGAGGAACATCCGGCTAAGATTCCAATAGTGCTGAAAATAAATGGAAAAGCACCAGGAGGATGACTCACTCTCACTGACTGACCCCTCCTGAGCTCTTCGCTTTGCAGTGTTATATTAGCCCAGCGCTTCCAGTCAGCGCATTCTCTCATCTCCACCGCTCACTTTGTCTGCTGTTTCATTCTGAACTGCCTGCTGTTTCATTTGTGCTCCACCAATGCTTTGTCACAAAACAGGCAGTGGTTTAAAAATAAAAATGCATGGGGAGTTGGAAGAAGTTGTGATGTGACATGAAGAGTAGGACTGGTGAAAGATAGGGTTCTTGCTCCCAGGCAGCTGAAACTATCTTTCAGAAAATGTTCCAGAAATTATGTGATATATTGTGCGCACAGGGAGTCCCGGCGGTCAAGAGTATATTTTTATAATCTCATATCTATTCTAAAAGAGGCCATTTCATATTCAGTGTGATGACTAATTAATGATGACTATTAGTTACTTTTATTCATATTAGTGTCCAAAATTGAAAATGAATGGGAATCGTGTTCAAAGGCAGAAGATGGGAGTATTTCATGGTCGTTAAATAAAGATCTCTAGGGGAAGAAAGAGTCGAATGGAATTAAGAGTGTTCCAGGAGTGTAACTAGATACATTTAACTTCAAAAGGCAAGCACAGCTCTAGAAGTTGAAATGAATTACTTTAAGATAAGACACAAGGTCAGACAACAGCATGCAAGAGTACAAACTGAGTCAAATTTTGGGAATTGTACAAGATTGGCAGCCTTTGATCGTTTAGTACGACATGTTCACAAATGATTGATTAATTGCCTGTGTGGTGAATCATTGGCCTCAAATGTAAGTATGTGAATGCCAGTGTGTCGGAGTGCAAAGACTAGTGCGGTTCCAAATCTCCAACACTCCCAGCTAACTTTAATGAATTAAAAACATACAGTGTATGTTTTTTTTAGAACAGACTGATTCCCAGAACAAGAGCTGGTTCTTTTTTACTGATAAAAGTGAAACCTCCAGCTCACACCTAAAGGTCGATCATCTAGACCCTCTACCGCATTAGAACTCTTTTGCAGAAACAAAGACCACTATGTACCAACTATTTAGATGGGCGTTTAGGTTTGAGTCCCTTTTAAGGTGAACCTTGATTCTTTGATGATTCTCATGTGAATTACTGCCATTCTTTTGCTCTTCTCTCGCTTCCTTTATTCTGTATGTATGTGTTTGCCTGACTTATTAAATTCCTTATGCTCACGATCAATTGTCGATTGTGTGCTGCTCACAATCCGAGTCACTAAATGTTGATCCATTGGTTACATGCTAAATTACTGCTAGTACTGCTGAGTACGAATGCCATCGTTTCTTAGCCAGAAAATAACCTTTATTAGAATTGATAAATAATTATATTATCTGCTCGGTGGACATGAAGATCAAATAATTGTAACATTATGCTACAGTTAATTCTGTAATCTAAATATTTAGATTCATAATTAATAATAAATATTCCCCTCTTGAGCTAATTTGCTACACCAGTGTATCCCAGAGCCGTAAAAAACAAATGTGCTGGTTCACACAAGGATCTGTCCTAGGTCCTCTACTATTTTCAATATACATGCTGCCACTTGGTAATATTATTAGAAAACACGGGATTAATTTTCATTGTTATGTTGATGATACTCAACTATATATCTCAACAAGACCAGATGAAACATCTAAATTATCGAAGTTAACAGAATGTGTTAAAAATTTAAAGAATGGATGAAGAATAATTTTCTGCTATTAAACTCAGTCAAAAGTCAGTCATTTTCTTCGTTTGAACAGCAGCTATATTAATCTTTTTCCTATTTGTTTTGTTCTGCCATGGGATTGTCATCAAGCTCCAGCCTGGATCCAAAACACTTAAGAAGAGATGATGCCAACCCTTCAGAGGACTTCAGATGATGCCAACCCTGGAACACACAGCACTAACGAACTCTTCGAATGTTCCTTGTCTGTTTGATTTTGTCAAATTGATCTTTATCTCACATCTGTACATGTACAAACTACTACTACATATACTGTAAATATTACTATGTTGTAAAGCTGCTTTGCAATGATATGTATCATGAAAGGCGCTATACAAATAAATTTTAATTGAATTGAATCGAATTGAATTTTTTAGTGAATATATACATACACTGCAACCACTGACCCTTATGAATTCAAAACAGTATAGAACTCATTAACCTTTAGTAGGTGCTACTTTTGAATGAGGAATTATTTATAAAAGCATATTCTATTCTATATAGTTTGAATTTGTGCAGTATGCAGGTAATCTGGAAGTATTACATTCACCATGTTGTCATGTGATCTACCAGCGTTGACTGTCAAACACAAATCATTTGGATGCAGACATCAGTTTCAAGCCATCCGTGTTCTTTTGTCCTACTTTTTCATAAATACTGTGCTTTTTTATTCATTAGGGTTGTTTATTGTTGTACAAATGTTCATATTTATATTTTAATAGTCGATTATTTGACAGTTATAAGAATGATTCAACAACTACTCATTGATTATTTCACTGGTTGACAAGTAAGCTTTGATTAGTTATTCATCTTTTGCTTTATAACTGACAGTGTCAACAATGTTTATTTTGTTTAATACTGTAATGCTGATTTCAAGTAATGAATTAATAAAAAATGGGAAACTGATATCACTCAAGATCAAAACACTATGGCCCGATTTCACAAACGGGGCTTATCTTAAGCCAGGATTAGGCATTAGTTAAATTAAGATATTTAAGCAACTTTTACAATAATGCCTTATGAGAAAATATTATAAATGTGCATCTTAACACAGAACAATGACACTGACATGTTTTAAGATATGTCAGAGCAAGATATTTTCATCTGAGACAGCTCAAACATGCAATTTAGTCTGGGACTAGCTTAAGCCTTGTCTGCGAAACCGGGTTTGGCGCAGGCCATGACAATTGAGTCATATTCTTGAAACTAATATTTCCTATGGTTCTCCTGAGAAAATCAATGTATAGCTTGACCGATGAAGTCTCATTCCTGCTTTGATTCAGTCACTGCCCTTTATAATTTACACATTATTTTAGGCAAACATAAGCAAAATGGACTCAAAAACAACAGAATCATACTGAAACAGGAAATATCAATGTATCAGTTCATCTCCAACCCGTTGGAGCAAGAGTTTGCTCTAGTAGGTTTGACAGGTGATAGACAGGTGGCACATCCACTAACAGAAGCCATGCTAAAGCCCACTGCAAGGTGGCTGCTCAGCACTTCCTGTTCATTTCCTCTTTTTCAGGGGGTGTCCATTACAGGTGAGGAAATAGAGGTGTGAAAATGCGGTGGTAAGTGTGACTCCACCTGCCTCGTGCTCTGGATCTCAGAGGCCGTCAAGCACTGCTGTGACACTAAAATCACACCACTTATCCCCCCTCTGCCACCTTGGCACTGGTGGGTTGGAGCTGCAGCGTTAATGCTCCATCACAATCTGCTAGTTGTCATTAAGCTACTGTACCTCAAGCTCTGCACTGTTTTTGAGGTACATTTACAAGAAGCAAGTGATAATTTTGAGGCAACTTTCTCGCTGAATGATCAAAGGCGATCTGTTTTCATTTAATGTCACACAGCAGGTAGAGAATAATAAAGGAACAGGAAGAAAGCAACATGCAACAATAATAAATGCAGATGTGTCACACCGTCCTTCAACAATGATGACAAAACTGTTGCTGTAAGTTATGATTTATTTTTTTAGTGAGAAATAAAACATACAGTGCCACTAAGCTTTAAGTCAAAAACAAAACTAAAGTGTAAACCTTTGGCTTTAGATGCTTTTGAAAGAGCCATTTCCAGCAAGTTTAAAATTTTATTAATTCAAAGTTATGTCATGTGGTGTCACCAAATAAAAAGCATTTACAGTTAAATGTGAATGTATATACATTATATAAAAAAAAAGACTGCTCAAGATAAAAAAAAAAAAACTTGCAACTGTCATGCTGCTTCTTGCACGTTTTTGTAACGCTTCCTTAAGCCTCAAGTCAAAAACTAAAATGTAAACCTTGGCTGTTTCAACTGAAAGAAACTTACTGACTGATCTTAAAAATGTCAGTACCTTTGTATTGTCTTATACAGAAGTTCTATGCGGTCTTGTTTTCTCGTGATAACGTCTTATTTTTCTTGTGATCTCGACATAACAAGAGTTGTTTTCTCGTTATCACAACCTAATTTTCTTTGCGTGTCCGGCATAAGACCACCAGGCAGCATTATTTGCACGCTGATGAAATTACAGAAATATACTATTTAAAAAGTATTTTTTGTTGCCTTGTTATGTCTATAGGCAGCCTAAAAGGTCTACTTCAATAAAACAATTGAAAACAAATTTGTGTTTAATTAATACGTATTAATCCAACAAGAGGTAGTGTACAGTCTTCCTCATCTGAGCTCATTATGCTCACTCCCATGCAGGCCAACCCGCAGCGCAACCTATTCATAAAGCCTGGAACAGCTTAAATCAACTAAAGATATCATTTAATAATAAATAATATGTAATTTAAATATAATCAGACTAAAGAATCAAGGCCGCCAAGGCATGTGAAATAAATATGAAAGCAATAAGCTCATTTGTGTTACGTTTCTCAAACAAAACTAAATAATAATAATAGGCTAGATTATTATTATTATTATTAAATATATTGATTTCTTCCTGTTCGCATTTCGGTTTTCTGTTAAAATCGTAAAATATGTTTTAAATCACTGTGAGATCAGTGTAAAACATGCTCTACATGCTGCATTTAAACAAACACATAATCACAGTTATACGTCATTTCATGAGGACAGACACAATACAACACCCTCGTTATGTTTACACCCACTAGAGGGCACATACCTTTAAAAAGTAATATATTGGTCATAATATATACTTACAAAAACGACCTATAGAGTCATTTTTTGTTGAGGACAAATTTGATAGTTGACGAATCAAAAAAATCTAATTTTGGGGCTATTTTCTTGGTTTATAATTAAAGGTAATCTGTTTAACTCAATGACGCAGCAGGAAGAGAACAATAAAAGAACAGGAAGGAAGTGAAATGTGAATGTTGTTCATTGAATAATGAATGCAGATGTGTCACAGAATTCTCCAATAATGATGGCAAAACTGGTGCTTTAACAAAGCTGACCAAGTTGTGACTTGCATGAGGATTACTGACATATTTTCGCTGAAATAGTCCTGGCTGGTCTTTCCGGAGCTCTGGGAGAGCTTGTAAATGGGATCTCATTTGGAGGGCAAGGTGGGCGACTGCAGTGTGGCTGTCACTTGCAGCGCAACCACAAGAACAACAACCAACAAAGAAATACTGTGAATAGTTTAGGTGCAAGTCAACAGGAGTCTAAGCTATTAGGATACTGAAATGAAAGACCTTACGTTTTTAGATCTCCAGACGGCAAACTAATAAGGGAATATTTTGCTTTAAGTTGAAACCTCTGTGGAGGTGGGAGCAAGGAAGTCCCATTTAAGCATGCGCCATTATGCCAGCTGCTGACTGGCTCATACGTTACACAACTTTCCGGCTTTGATGTCACAGTTTCTATTAAAGATTTAGTTGTTTCCCCTCTAGCACTACCCACAGGATCCTGAAGCTGAACCATCTCCGTAAGGTTCACTCTGAATAACAAATCTGCCTTGCAGAGATTTATGTTTTATGTTGGGCTTTAAAAAATGCAAAAATGAGATGGCATATCACAGTACGAAAGAAGGCTTTCCTTTTCCAACACACTTTTAGCTTTTGAAATTTGATAAATATTTAATGCTTTCATGATTAAATTGCTTTTTACCTGGTACATAATAGAAACAAGTTAATTGACAATTTTTGAGGCATGAATAGGAAGTTAATGCCTTATAACTAGTCAAATGCTTACTCTTTTACATACTTAATGCTAGCTTTAGATTATTTCTCTTGTGAGTCAATGACAAGCAAGACTGTTTAAGATTAAAAAAAAGATAAACTAAACGAAAAAACAAAAAGGAATAGTCATTGTTTATGTTTTACTGCCACCAGTGTTCATTTTAGCTGGAAACTGTAATTAATTGTATAGGAGTTTTGCCATTGTTTTTTCCAATCTGTCATGTTTCGTGTCTGTCTGTCTTAGTCTCCCCCGTCTGTGTATTTTTTAGTGTAGTTAAGTCCTGTCTTGTTTTGGTTTGTTCCAGTAATTATGTTGTCATTAGTTGATTGTGTTTACCTGTGTTTTTCCAGCTGTCCTCACTTCGTGTTAGTTGATGTTAAAGTAATGTTGTGCGTGTACGTGTGTGTCGTGTTTTGCTGCCTCGTCAGCCTTTTTGTTCTATTTGGAGTTATTTATTAAATGTTCTGCATTCTGAAGTTTCCTTGTCCGCACACTTCACGGAGCGCACCGTTCGTTACAGAACATCAACTCTACTAGAGGATGGCGTTCACTGCCGAGCTTTTCGCCCTTGTTCGCCGGGACCCGCCGTTCGATGACTTTGTCCATGAATACTTCCAGCTGGCTGAACGGTCGGGTCTCTGTGATTCTGTGCTCGCAGTGGCTTTTTACAGGGCGGTTGAAAGACTGACTACAGTGGAGCTGCCGGATGTCAGATACTTGCCGTGGATGTCGGCAACTGGTGCATATCCAATTATTGTGCAACATTAAAAAGCAGCATTATAAACTCCTTCATAGTGAAGGCTTCAAAATGAGTAAAAAAATTAACGGTAAGACATGTGATCAGGTCTAGAAATTACTCATTAGGACGTTTTCAACATGTATTCCTAACAAGGAAAATATGGATCTAGAGAGAAAGACTCCAGATGTCATGGAAACATATCCACATGAACTGATCGAGCGGCAGAGCCACGAGGCAGTATGAAGCTGCAGAACGCCATTGAGACAATTCCACATGAGCTACCTGATACCATGGAAACAAATCCACACAAAGCTAGCAAATGCCGAGCAAGAAAATCCGCATAAAGTCAAGGGGAAATAGAGATAGATCCAGTGAAACAGTTCAAAATGCCAAAATACCAAAAGTTAATGTATAGCCACAGGTCTCTGTTGTATAGTGGAAAACATTTATCACAGACACTGATGAATAAATTTATTGGTTAAGTGCTGAACTATGAAGGATAATGTGTGATCATTTATTTCGAAGATTATTATGTTCATGTGTAAATGTGTTTTCCTTAGACAAGCTGATTAGCTGAGCTAAAGTCACAGTGTCTGTTATGAAAAAGTTTAAAATGGTCTTTTCAGCACTACGCCAGCTGCAAAAAAAAAACACATAAAAGAGTGTATTTTCTACCTCTCAATCCATGACAGGATAAACATATTGCTAAAGCTGGTCACCACCACTGGAGCTACTTTCCTGTCTATTAACAAGAGAACAGCAGGTGCCATTGACCCAACACCCACTGAGGCTTTCAGTGTTGCTTATATTTTTAGTAGTACAATGGCCAAAGAGCACAAGGAGATGTTATTTGCATATGTCAAGTAAGAATATAATTGAATCGGTGGCCCCCTATGACCCCGGCTATGATCACAGTGTCCTCAAGATTAAATTTATTAATGAGGGCTACATTTGTCACATTCTTTGGGGAAAAAAACTCTCTTGATTAACCCAAGAATTTCATTAGGAATACTTTTTAGCAAAGGCTAAATATATAAAAAAAAATTATACATTTTTGATCCTCACATCTCCAGAGACCTGTTTGAATGAGGATTAAAAAAAAGTGTACTTGGGTATTTTTGGATGCAGTATCTGAACTTTATTGATTTTCCCAGAATCCATTTTAAGACGTCTCCAGTACACTAAATGTAACAGCATTATTATAGCAAGTGCTATTCATTCAAACCCAATGTTGAAAAAGAATAGACTTGGATGCAAAGTGTCCAGATAATTTATGTTCTCCTGATACTAGCCCGGGCACTTAAGGCCTTAATATGGCAGAAAGAAAAAAAATACCTGGACTTTTACTGTGACCTGATTCTGGTGAGAAGTGACCTCTCATTATTTTCTGTGCTAAGCCATCTCCTGTTGATCATGCACAGCTTTGCCATATGTCAGTAAGAATGTGCCTAGCCACAAGCTAATTGAGAGCACAATGATCGGTGTGGCAAATAAACACACAATGGGTGTCTTCACTGCAGCACATTTTAATGGAAATCATAGAAAGGGGGTCCATGATAAACAGAAATTTCAGTTAATTATACATATGGTTAAATTTTATCTATAGCTTTTAAAAAAGTTAATTAAATAACTGCAGTTATGAAACTCCAGATGATGCAGTCCAGTAGGCTCTAAACGTACATTTGACAGTGACATCATTATTCACATGACGTCACTGATTGGTTCTTTTCGAATCAGCAGTGAGTGAGCTTGCAGATTAAATTTGAGATTTTTATCTCAAACCTATGCATCACTCCTTGATCATCTTGCTGTCTGCCGTCTGAATACATTGGGAAAAAACACGGCCTCGAAAGACAACACAGAGGCTGCAATACCAAAAGAAGCACTATGGGCACAGTATGTTTATCACAAGAAAAACAAACTTTGGCCAAACTACTCGTGCAGAGAACCCCCGATCATGTACGATTGGAGTAGTGCTTTCCTTCCTGCAAGAAAAGTTGGAGCGCAGGCTGTCGCCCTC
>JAUCMT010000047.1:11246045-11262636 GCA_032357475.1 Enteromius thamalakanensis | reverse complement strand
TGATGATTTGAGAAGGCTAAATTGATCAGTCATCCATTATGATCAGCTCACTGTCTGCCGCTTGGTACTTTAAAAAATTTCTAAATTAGCTTAATAAAAAACTGAACAAAATATAATTCTGCCATTACACTCAAAACTTAACTATTTTAATAGCTGAAACAGCAGTATAAGACGTTTTGGTAGAAGGGGAAAAGACGGGCTCGGGTCGGGCTTGGGCTCGGGCTGGTAATTCTGATAAGTTGTCGGACACGGGCTGGGCTCGGAAAATTTGAGGCCCTTGCAGGGCTCTACTAAACATGGGCCGCACGCCTCTGCCTCCTACGTTACAGAAGACTTCGCCAAACAAGGATCCAGCAGATGCTATTTGCCCTCAAAAAAGATATCCGATCTCTGGAAGATCATGTCCAGGAATTTTACATTAGATTAGATTTGACTTTATTGTCATTATACAAAATGCAGTTTAGGTCTAACAGGGTAGCAGGATAACAGTATAAGTTATAAGTGCTCGCAAGGTGATATGTATAATAATGGGTAAAACTGTGCGTATAAGTTACAAGTGATTGTACTAAGAACGTAATTTACAGATTATTGTATGTGCATTTATAAATGGATATATACAGTGTAATGCAATGAATATTAAATAGTGCAGTGTTTATAGGGAGAGCTCTTGGAAAAAAGCTGTTCCTCAGTCGACTGGTTCTAGTCTGGTGGAGTCTAAACCTTCTTTCCAGGAGGGAAAACAGTCTGTGGGCAGGGTGAGAGGAGTCATAAGAACAGGACAGTGTTTCTTCTGGATGCCCTTAATGGTTGGAAGCGGAGTCCCTGTGATGCACTGGCCAGTTTTCACCACCACCTGCAGAGCCTTACACTAAGCAACAGAACAGCTCCCATACCACACTGTGACACAATTGGTTAGGATGCTCTCTATTGTGCAACGATAGAAGTTCATCAGGATCGCTGAGGACAGCTGGATCTTCTTTAGTTTCCTCAAGAAGAAAAGACGCTGATGAGCCTTCTTGAACAGGCTGGAGGTGTTGGTGGTCTAGGTTAGGTCCTCCGAGATGTGTGTCCACAGGAACTTGAAGGATGACACAGGCTCAACAGCCATCCCGTTAATATGGATGGGATCATGTGAGCCTCTTCTCTACTTCCTCAAGTCATCAATGACCTCCTTGGTCTTGGTGGTGTTGGGGAGCAGATTATTGTCTTTGCACCATGTGGCCAGATGCTGGACCTCCTCCCTCTCTAGGCCGTCTCATTGTTGTTGCTGATGAGATCGATCACCGTAGTGTTGTCTGCAAACTTGATGATAGAGTTAAATCCATATACAGATCTGCGGTCATGGGCAAAGGGGGAATAGAGGGAGGGGCTCAGCACACTGTTGGTCTGTTGGTCAGAGAGTCCATAACCCAGTTACACAGTGAGATGTTAATGCCTAGGTCTCTGAGTTTGGCAATTAACTTGGAGGGCATGAACAGGATCCATGTGTAAGCATCCACCTTATTGTCCAGGTGTGTGAGTACAGAGTGCAGCGCTACGGAGACTGCATCCTCTGTGCTTCTATTGCGTTGGTAGGCAAACTGGTGTGGCTTCAAAGTAGGTGGGAAAGAGTCTGACAAGACTAACCACTCTAAGCACTTCATGATGATGGGTGTGAGTGCAAAAGGGCAGTAGCTGTTTAGGCTCGATGGGCTAGAGTGTTTTGGCACTGGCATAATGGAGGTGGATTTGAGGCGTGTTGGCACAACTGCTTGGACAAGAGACATGTTGAAAATGTCTGTGAATACCCCAGCGAGCTGCTCTGCACATGCACAAGTACGTGCCCAGGGATGCCGTCTGGTCCAGCAGCCTTCTGCGCATTGATCCTGCTCAGTGCAGTGCAAACATCTGAAGAGATGAGTGTGAGGGGTGAGTGGTCGTTTTAGGGAGTGATCTTGTTCGCAGTTTCTATATTGTCTCTCTCAAAGCAAGCATAAAAGACATTAAGCTCATTTAGGTAGACAACATTAGGGGTTGTGTGGGTGGGGTTGATTGGTTTGTAATCATTGATGGCCTGGATGCCTTGAGGGTCAGAATTGGAAAGGTGCTCCTCTAGCTTTAATTTGTAGCAGTACTTGGCCTTTTTGATGCCCCTCTTCAGATTTGCCCTGAAAGTGCTGTAGGCCTGTGCGTCCCCTGACATGAAGGCAGTGTTGCGTGCCTTCAGCAGTAAGTTCGTTCATAGCAAGCTTGGCATCAGCATTGGGAGGAATGTAAGCAGCAGTTATAATGGTAGATGTAAACTCCAGCAGCAGATAAAACCGTGTACCCTTAACCATAAGAAACTCTAGGTTAGCTGAGCAGTGTCTGTCAATGGTAACAGAGTCTGTGCACCAAGCATTGTTAACATAAATGCACAAACCTCTGCCTCTGGTCTTACCGGATTCATCCACCGTTCTGTCTGCCCGGAATGTGTGGTGCCTAGCTATATTGATAGCATGACCTGGTATACTGCTGTTAAGCCATGTTTCTGTGAAGATCATAACATTGAAGTTCTGAAGTCAAATCTCGTCCATTTCGTTTTTAGCGATGCTGGGTAAAATGAGGCAGTGAGGTGTTAGCTTTTGCTTAGATTTTAGCCCTCTGCGCTTCCCCTGCCTTTGTTTATGGTCTGGACACCACCTACGAGCACTTCCACCCGTCGGGAGGGTTGCGCAGCCTGGGTTGTTCTGACGATCTCAGGGACGAGTTAAAGTTTGTTGATAAAATTGTCGGAAATGCATAAACCAATATCCAAAAGCTTATGTCAGGTGTACGATGTAAAGGCACTACTGTTCTGTAGGAACAGACCCAACACAAGCAAGAATAATACTGCAAAACTACAGGAACTGGAGAGATGCTGAGCCTTGCGATGTGTATGCGCCGCCATCTTGGTCTTAATTGCCAAAGCTTCAGATCTTCCAGAGTTAACTGCACTCACAGCTGAGACACAAGTGACCACGCTCATCACTCGTGCAGTTTTTGGATTATGCCTTATTTACAGTGGGCTAATTGTTCACGGTGGATGTCAAGGAGGAGATACGTGACACTAGTGTCATGTCCGTGACCAACATGGCCACATTTCAGAGGAATAGTCACAGCTCGAGATGGCCGCCATTCCAGCGCCACAGTCCAATATGCAACCACTCCAGGACCACAGCTACAGCTGAAGATGGCTGTCACTCCAGAGCCTCTCCACATCTCGTTATATTACTCAGAGCCACATCAATTCTCCACAGACCAGCCAGAGCAACTGTCCAAGATGGTCGCCGCCCCTGAGCCTCTGCACATGATGGCCGCCGACCCCAAGCCTTCAGCCTTCGCGAAAATCAGGCCACATTCTTCAACCACCTTGGATGTCTCTTTGTTCTCGAGAGTCATGGATATTGCTAATTATGACTAATGATGATTCACCCTGGAGGGCCAGGAATCCGAGGGCTTCGCTTTGGAGGGTAGTGATTCAACCTGTTCTTTCCTGGAGGGTCGTGGCTCCCCCTGCTCTGCCAGGGTGTCCTGCAGCTCAGCCCTGGCCACCTGCTTCGCCCTAGTGGGCCTCTGTACTGCCTACTTTAACTCACAGCAAAGTCTTGTTTTGCTCTGGCTAACATTTCCCATCATTCTTTCCCATGTTGTTTTTTTTCTTCTGGACTGTTTATCTGATTTTTTGCTGCCTGCCCTGAAATCTTCCTGTTTACTTCGAGCTTGATTCTATTCTGTCTCCATTGTTCTGTTTGCCAATGTTTGATAATGCCTGTTGACCTTGAATAAACTTACTGCACATGGATCCGGACGCCTCCACCTACTACGTTACAAATGTAATAAAATACTGTACAAAAAAAAACAGTACAATAACACAAGTGATATAATAGATTTATAAAAGCATCAATTAAATGTACAATACCATATAAATAAATAACAATAGATAAATAATATCAAATAGAATGCTATATCAAAGATGGAATATTATAGAATAATTAATGAACAATAAAAAGTAAATTAAATAATAGTGAAAAGGCAGTGGTAGTATCGTTTCTTGGAAATGCAGAACTAGCTTTCTTCAGATTTATTTAAGGCTTGTGTGCTCCTTTTTGCAAATGGTTGAAAAAAATATATATATATAATTAGTTCAGAGTTTTATGATGAGCTATCAAATCCTTTTTGATCTTATGATCTTTGGAAATGATTAGTGAAATTAAAAAGAGATGCTTTAGCTCCCTAATCCTGACAATCTGACACTCTTGTCAAAGTGATCATTGTACACATTATGCTCGTAGCACAATTTACTTCATGATATAAACTACAATACACGTTAAAACTTAATAAGAATCCATTTAAAAGTTCAGCTTTCACGGCTAACTAAAAATAGCACTATAGTTATTAAACCTATACAGTAGTGGCTAATTAGGCTGGCAACATAATGACCAAAAACACCATAAACAACTGTTCAGTCTTACTGGTAAAAGGTAATTTGTAGATCTGTTTTTATTTATGTGCGATGGCCTGTAGATCCTCAAACTGCTGATGAGTCCGGTACATTTTATTCTGTCCTGATATGACAGTTAAGGAGTGTTGCGGACGAGAGGCCAATGATGTATCTAGGTATTTATGTCTATGACTAAAATGCATCAAAGGTTTGATTATCAATTGAAAATGTGGGCATACTCTAAATAATTGAAATACAAAAATAAAATAAAAAATACTCTATTTAAAAGTATCAAAGTAGATTATTTTGCTTAATCTGTACTTAAGTACAAGTAAACTTCACCTTTAAAAATATACTCAAAAAGTACAAGTATGTGGGAAAAAAAATACTTAATTACAGTAAAGTGAGTAGTTGTAATTCTTCACCTCGACCACACTACTGATTTAGTCTCTTATGCTCACCAAAGATGCTTATTTGATCATTACTCTAGTCTTCAGAGTCATATGATATTTCAGAAGTAATTTTAACATACTGGTATTTGGTACTAGCTATTACTGATGCTTAATTTTTAACAATGGCTC
This sequence comes from Enteromius thamalakanensis, assembly GCA_032357475.1. Lineage (NCBI taxonomy): Eukaryota > Metazoa > Chordata > Actinopteri > Cypriniformes > Cyprinidae > Enteromius > Enteromius thamalakanensis. The sequence continues at coordinate 11,257,614 of JAUCMT010000047.1, read as the reverse complement.
TGACTATCAATTGTTTTTAAAGTGCTCCAATTATGCCATTTTGAAGGTGGCTTATATTGTTTTATGAGTCTCTTAAAACAGGTTTACATGTATGCAAGGTCAAAAACCACTTTAGTTTTCTCCAAAAATGTATTTAATTTTACCCCATTTCTAAATGATTCGTAAACAACTCGTGTGAAGCAGTTCGAAAACTCAGTTTGTTTAAAGCCCTCCCTCCCCTGAGCCCTCACTGTGATTGGTTAGATGGCGCAGTCCTATACGATTGGTGTACCGCTACAGCGGTCCACAGAGCTTGCACCAAAACTACCGTGGACAGTGCTTTTGTAAGTGAATCGGGCGGAAATTAATATCTCCTCCCCTCTGTTTTTAATAATAACATTGTGCACACAACATCGTTTTCAAAAAACTTGTCATTTATATCAACCCCCATAAATACACCATAGAGGGGTACTTTAACTGTGATACATAAAATATTTGTTATTTTGACGAGTATCTTCATGTTTCCTTTTTGTAGTACGCAGAGCAAAAAATGCTTAAATTCTGGTAAGCTTCAAAAAGTGTAAAAAGTGCACCATAAATGCATGTCTTGTGCATGGACTTTCACAACATATAAAATATCTGTTCTCTGTTAAAATTGCAACATCTTTGTCTTATCTAACACTAAGGTGGTGTTGTCACATATTTTCTGAGTTAACCAAGAAGTCGAATATCAGTGATATTCAGATCCCCAGGTATAAGTCTCTCTCTCCTCTTCTGTTGCTTTGAGCTGTGCTCATTCTTTGATTCCATAATGCCTTACAGGCATGTTTCGATCAAAGTCAGTGGATACACACTTGAGTCATAAAATTCATGGTCAATATTAATGTTTTCATATATGACAAACATTGCAGCCTTTACATTTTTATTTTATGATCATAATTCATAAATGAAGTATGCACTGTCTATTTGTTGTGCTCCATCTTAAAATAGTCATGATTTCACCAGTCATTTATGATTACTGGATAAGTATTTTAGATTTGATCAATTCGTTAAAAAATCATTCACACTGATTTGCCAATGTAGGACTGATTCATTAAAAAGAACTGACTTGAAATAATGATTAGCAATCAGACATCTGGCAAGTTTTGAGACAAGAGCAATAGGCCTATCAAACAAAACATATGTAATATCTAGAGCAAAGCATAACAGCACTACTACTATGGCATTTAGAAAGTTATTAATTGTCCAGGCAGCATTTAAAATGTTTTTAATGCATTTTTCAAGATACAGTAAAAGACAGTCGCACATTGTAACATTCAGACCTCACTTCATCTCCAGTCCACAAAGACCATTTACAGAAACAATTGTGTGATACAATATTTTTCAAACTCCTGCAGCCAGTTACGATAGATAAAAACATAGCCATCCACAAACACTTCAACAACGCAATGGCTATTTGGAATAGTGTTGCATCTGGCAGCCCAGACAAAATGAGCAATTTAAGTATTGTTCATAAACACCAGCGGCACAAAATACCAGCTATAAAAAGATGGAAACCTAACGACAAAGGTAAAAGGTGGAAAGTTTCTCTAACATCATGCTGCTTTTGGCTTTACAGTCTAATCTCCACATTATGATCAAGTGAAGTTTGTTTTTAACTTTATTTCTATTGCAGGCTTACCAGTACAATTTGTTTTATTACTGTATCATTGCAATTCTTATTGACGCAAACCCTCCAATCTGCCTAAGCAAAGCAGAATGGTGGGCTTGTGTCAATAATATCTTTTTATGAGCTAAATCAATGTGTAGGGTGTGTAATGCATCAGGTTGGGATGTCAGAGAATACATGATTGTGTAATTTACCCATAGTGGGGAGCTTGATTGACAGGCAATCTGACTATTCATAATGCATTTTTGTCCAACAACTCACCAGACAGCTTTAAAGGCAGGGGTTTTCAAAAATGCCTTAGAAAAAGATTAAGTCACTTTTCAGTCACTTTTCAAGGTAAAGGGTTCTCCGTTGTTTTAAATAGAAAACACTTAGCGTTAATATGCCATCAATATTTTCTTTTTATTTTATTGTCATATTAAAAATATAAATTGGGTAAAAACCATGGAATTATTGCATATATGTAGGGGTGTGATTTTTCAATGTAAAAAGTCAAACCAGTTTTATTCAAATTATATTATTTACACATTTATGAGCGCGTAACCCAACCCCTGCCCCTAAACCTACCATCTGTCAATAAAACACAAGATATAGCAGGCAGATACAACCACTGTCATAATTTATTTTAAAAGTACTAATATAAAGTCTTTTGAGGTAAAACGATAGATTTGTGAGAGAAATAGACACGGTCGCTGTCTCCGTCTTCCGTGTACTTCCTGTGGGCTGCTGCATTCTGGGTAGGTGGGGTTTGGTACTCCAATAAAAGTAAAGAATTATATAATAAATTTATATATGCATGCAAATATTACATTAAACCAAACAACTGAAAACAATGGAGGACCCTTCACGTCAAAAAGTGACAAAAAAAGGGTCCCTTGAGCTTCAAAAAGCAACGCAAAAGGGTCAAAATTTGACTAGTTGGAGTGAGACTGTGTTTTGCGATTTTTTTCTGGCCTGCTAAATATCTGGATCGAACGGTGAGGCATTATATACCACAGCATTAGTAAGCATGGCTTCTATTCCAAGAATGGTTCCTTGTCTGTCTATTTGGACCCAAGAAATGGAGGACTTGTTTAATCGACCATTAGTATGGGCTTCCATTTTAAAACCATTTTCAGTCTTGCACGAAAACAAGTTATCAGCAATTCTTGCTGTTGTACAGTCATGCAGTGTGTCACTAATTCATTTTGCATTGTGAACACAGCAGCAACTGAATGCTACCTCAGATAGTCATGTAGTGTGAAAACAACAGTGACCTGATGACTTTGGAAACTATGCAGTGTGAACTCAACCTAAAGTTAGTGGACTTAAACTTAAAAAGGGTGTTATGACAAAATTATATTATTGCAGTTCTATGGTGTTGATGTTAGTCACAATTTTAGCTCTAAGCTAAGCTTAGCCATCATTCCTATGTTAAGAAGAGGTTAAAAGCGTGACAAAAATTGACAGTGCAAACAGATCAATTAAACCTTTCCTGTCTGCTTCGTCAATGCAATACAATTAATTTAGGTTTAAATCAAGCTTCTTTGAGTGACTGCCTCATGGGAGTTTTTACACAAGTCTTATATTAACAAAGATGTCAGAGTTCATTTTTGTCCCACACATCAAACACCGTCTACTCTAAATAATCAAAAAAATAACTGTAAGAGTTAGTTTTGCCTGTTAAGTCTAGCCGTAGGCTCTCATTAATTATCTATAACAGCCAAAACAAACCTGGCACCAGTACTATTAAAAATATGATCCATGTTAGAGTTGGATACCTAGAGCTGCCCTCCAACCAGCTTGCATTCTAATGCATCTCCCTCTTGTTTTTAACTCATGATTCAAATGAGTCAAGTTCTTTGAACACTGAAGTTAAAGCTACATCGGGTGGAAAAATCATGAGTAATTTAAGAATGGGTGATAAAATAGTCATGGAAGAAGCAGAAGGCATGACAGTTGATCCGTGTGGATCTGTCCCTGCGATGGTAGGTCAGGAATCATAGTTGTATAAAGGCCACTGAGGAAGAACCGGAGTGGGTCATCGGCAGACACCCCCACCTCTCGCAGTGACATATCAAATCCGAAATTGTTTTTGCTTTGATAAATGCCTGATGTTATTTCTCCTCCACTGAATGCAACACCTCAAGGGCTGTTCACTTGGAGATGAGTCATGTGGCTTATGATTTTGAGAAAGACTCAGGTGAGGGCTTTGTCAACAAGGGAAATTATTCTGCTTCTCCTCTTCCTTTGATTAACATGAATAACCAAGGAGGAAGATGCAATGTTGGCTTTGTGCTACTTGAATGAATATTTAGCAGTGATTTATAAAAATCAAAGCAATCCTATGGTATTTCAAGTCTTCTCGAATAAATAGCAAAAACAGCAAACCTAATATTGTGTGAATGTCATTCTCTTAAGAACAATTTCAATAAATGGCTTGCGCCTTGTGTATTTTTTCTTCCACTGCAGATCAATGACTGCAAGAGGTAGAAAAAGAGACTCATGAAACAGGATTTTCCTCAACTTAACGAGACGGTGCGCTCCAATATCGAGCTTTCCACCTGAGCCTGTCTTATTATAACGACTAAAGTGAGTAAACTATTTCATACCATTTGTTTGCTTTCTAATCCCACCCTCAGCTGTGTGGAACACCAACACCAGTGGAATCTATTCATCTCCAGACTCACCTTTCTGTCAAAATTATGTCCATTTCATCCTATGAGTTATTGGATTTCGTGTGCTTGGCAGTTTATTAAAGTCAGCAGTGTTGGTCAGGGCACGGACTTAATTGACTCGGTCATAAGTTGACTCATAAGCCTCTCAGTTTTCTCGCTCGGTGATCTCCCTCGTGCACCTCTGGGCCTGTCAGTTCATCTTAACAAGAAGGAGTTTTGGGCTTCTTTTCGTCCTTTGTTGATTGGACTGAAAACATCCTACACAGGGTCTCTGATTGAGTGTCTCTTTGGAGCCCAGAGGTGACACTCTCTCCTTACCGTGCTGTCTAGAACAACCACAGCCCTCTGTTAAAAATGAAATAGAAGTATTTGAACGAGCAGAATATAAAGAGCTGTTTAAGAACCGGCCAGAGGTGCTGGTCACTGGTTGAGTACATGGATGTCTCGTTGTATTATAACAAAAACAAGTGGTTTAGATAACTTTGAGGTGCTTTGGAATCAATAACAAATTCATCTGCGATCATTTAGTATGCATGTTTTTTCAGGTGTGACGCTGCGAATAAAGGCTGCGGTAAAATGTGTTGGGTGGCTTCAAGCTTTCTCCTTTTGTCCTATTAAATGTTGCTTAAGTTTAATTGGCAGACATGAAAACATCTCAGTGCCATGCGAGGTAATAATTGGAGCTGCAGCCTAAAAGATCAATTCAGTTCTAGTTAATATTTTTCAGATTCAAATAAAACTGGTGCCACCGCAGTGTGAGTGGAGTTGGTTTCTGCATCCGTGGGAGAAGGTATTCAATTATTAATGCCTTATAATGAATATTTGTCACGTTTGGAATGAACCTCAGGCAACATATGAACTCTTACATAGCGCCTCACTGAACCGACATCTCTGACAGAAAGAATATGGATACACAGGTCTAATCTGACACCGTTTGCATAGAATTTTTCATCACAACATGGGCTGCTAATCTGTCTTTTCCTGAAATCTAGCGACAGGCTGCCAGAATGGAATAATGTTGTTGTCAATAAAGTTCTGATGGGCTACAAAATATCTTGTCTAATTGGCATTCTACCACTTGAGTGTTGAAGGGAAAGCTCCAATTACTGCAAGGAAACAGGCAGTTCTTAGAAGCAAAAACATTCCTCTCCCAGAAAGCATTGGTAAAGTATGAGAAAGACAGATTTATGCCTCTTTATGTTTCTATATTCCTGGATGAGTATGCATCCGTTATCCTGCCTCATTTTACTTTTGATTTAGAGTGAACTCTAGTGGCTTTGCCGTGAAACATCAGCTCCTTTGTCTGAATCAGCTTGATGTGAAACCTAACATGAGAATTTTCACATTGAGGTTTCATTCTTGCTTTTGAACACAGTTAGGGGACTCATTCAAAATGTGCTTGTGCTGTTTTAAAAGAATCAACATCATTTATAGAATGGAATAATGGATAGATGTGTCTAATGCTATAATTAGAATATCCGTAACATATTACACACACACAGGTCTACACTATTTCCATGTTACTATAGTAACATAAATTGCCATTAACTCCCCAGCATTCTGAAATAGGTGAACAATTAAGGTTTTCATTTCATGATGGAAGGCTCTGAATAATACGGAAATAGAGCCGCTGAGACGGTCATGTATCATTTCTTCATGAAGCAAGTTTTGGTGAAGGGGGAAGGGGTTGCTAATGAGCGAAATTCATTTACAAAGCCACAAGGAATAGGACGAGAGAGGTACCGTGCTGAATGAGCAGCAAGTTGAGCTCTAATAGGTTTTTATATTGAGACCACATTGAGAAATCCTGGTAAGATTGCATCCTAAACATCTGTAAGCCTTTGGAGTTTCGATATGGGGAGTTATGAATAGTAAACACACGTGTTGTGCCACCAACCTGAGTTTTCTTTTTCATATTGAGCTCGAGCAGAATCACCAGCTAAAGTGAGAAAATGTCTTCGTCAGATCCTGGATTTTAATTTGCAGTCTACCTGTATTAATATTACATCACAATGAATGAATTCCAGGATTTGGTTTTTAAAAATAACCACGTCTTTTCCATTAATAATGCGAAAATTGTGACGTAAGAAGGAGGTCATCATTTTTAATACTTCTAAGAATCTCAAAGCGATTACCGGCTAACATTTGGGCTAATGAGAGGTTTCATCTTCCATGGAGCACACTGAACGCTCTCAGCTGCCTAGCAGGATGATATCTGTCTAAATCAGTAATATTAATACATGGGGGGGTCGATAGATTTTCTTCATACATATGTGTTTGTGTATTCACAGACATGCAAACCTCCTAGGATTGTTTTCATGGAGAAGTTGTCGTCATATTGCTGCCAGTGTATCCCACCTTCCCCCCAGTAAAGCCATTATTCTCTATAGACCGCCAGTGGGGAGAAACACCTAGAAATGGCAGAGGCTGGCAGGGGGGCTGACTGCACTGTCAAGTGATCTGTCTGACGAGGGAATATAAAGGCTATTAAACCCTTGTTGAATCGTCTATCAACCACTCTTTACAGAATGTCACCAAGGACAATTATGAATAAGATACACCTTTAAAAAAAAACCTGTAATTCTCTTGGCCTTACGTTTTTCCATCTTTAGCTGAATTAATTAAGCACAAATGTCTTTTGTGCAAGTACAACAAGCACAAAAGCTTTCCTCAAATCCTTTCACCAAGGTAAAGGCAGGCAAAATAATTAATGCCAAAGCTAAATATGAAAAGCAATAATTAAGCAGCCTGACAATAGACTGCACAAATAACACAGATCTAACCTAGTGTTGCTGAACTCTATTGCATGCCATCAACTGTCCATTGTTCACAGCCCCTGCAGATATACTGTACAATGGTAAAGAATCATATTATATATGAGGGCCTTTAAGTAAACTCATCTGAGTCACTTGAACTCAAATCAAAGCTCAAGAGTCACCAGATCCCACAAGGGTAGTTCAGAACACTCTTATCCTGCGGGGATTTGCCACAAGATTTTCCTAAACCTCCAAATCCTCCTTGAGAACTGTTTGAAGCACAGCAGGTAACTTAGTTTTGAATGCAAGTTCTTGGAAAAATGCCTTTACTTCTAATAGGCTATATAATGCACATGTATCTGCATGTGTTTGCATTTGTGATAAATTTAAAGAGAAATGGCCAAAATGCAAAAAGTTTTTAAAAAGCGAATGGAAAGAGTTGATGTGACTGAGAATAAATAATAAATGAACAACTGACATCGTGTTCCAATCCACTGAGACTATTGCTCTTCTTGATGTGTGTGTGATGTCATCGGCCCTTTTCATGTGAGCAATGTTTCCTTCATCTCAATGTACTGTAGTTTCGCTTTGTGTACTTTTCTGATGTCAGCCAATTGCTCATAGACAAAGTATGGTTATTTAAAAAGGCATCTATCTAAACACAATGTAAACACAATGAAAATGATTTTGTTGGCCAGTGGCTATACAGTCCTGTCCTGCAATATACCTCAATGGAAGACATTATTAATGAGAGGGCCTGGAGATGCCGAAGTTTTGAAATGCCATCTTCCACTCGACTCAGGACTGCCTCTGTCTCTATGTCAAACCCTTCAGCCCTGAAATTTACTTGCCTTCGGCGTGTTGAGAAGCGCAGCCTCAGGGGAGATAGGTGAGAACTGTCGTAATCCCAGAGTGGTTCTGACAGTGGTGCAGCAGTCACCGGAAGAGTCGGCATCTGTCATCAATTCATTTCTCATCAGTCAGTCATTCAGTCAGCTAGTATCGTGGGTCCTCAGAGTTCATCATCAGCCCCACCCCTGCCGGTTACACGGGTCGGGCAAGAACACACTTTGACCTCCCTGATGGAGAGTCACAGTGGTCTCATTTAACTTACTCACCAGCAAATTACTGTTGGTGTGAAATGGGTGAGACACGTTATCACTTCCTTCCCATTAATGTTGACCTCCTGATAAAGAGAGCGGTGTAACTTGCTGTTGTTCCGGCTGTGAGTGTAAAGTGCTTTAAACGGGGTACTTTAGCAGAATAAGTTATTTTAAGGTGTTTTTAAACAATTACCGCTTTATTGGCAAGACAATTTGCAGCGATTTAGCTATGGAAGGATGTTGAGACATGTTGACTAAGTAATTATCTTTGACAGGCAATTAAGGAGCAAATTAGATGACTTAACATATTTAGAGAGCTTATCTCATCATTTCTGTTAGCTGCCATGCAGCTTAATTGTAGAACAGCAGTTTGTAATAATGTCAATCAGGAAAGCATCAAGCCCATTACGGAAATGTTTCAAAACACTTTCTAGCATCTATCTGTGACTCACTGCAGTCATAACTAAGTTTCTCACTATCATATATAACAGGCAGGACAAGCAGATGAGTCATCACAGGGAGTGTGCATGGACTATGACGGATTCACTTGCACGGTTGGATGCTTTCTCTTCTGTCTTTCCCAATTTCACATGCGATAGTAAAGAGTATGGTTTGGTTTTTTGGGATCTTGCATGCATCTGGCATGTAGAAGGGTTCAGGAGTAATGAAAATAGGCCTATAATTAAATCTAAAGCAAGAGCAAATGTATTAAATTCGTTGCAATTTAAATTAGTAGTCAGACATCAAATGCTTTATTATTTAGCACTCTATGAAAGGCAACCGATAATATATTTTCTGATAAATAATAAATGCAAAAAAAAAACTCTTACTAGGTTTTATAGTAAATAGTTAATTCATGTGAACTGTCATTTAAACATTAAGCCTTATGCTTAGCAAAAATGCAGTTTCTTGCTCTTAAATGCAATATTTGAGCTCTAAATGAATATTTTTGTCCAATTTTCTAATTAAAATACCAGATGTTTGTTAAACTTGCGTGCAAAATAGCACTGCATTCATGGAAAGAATCTACAAGTGCAAGAAATACACTTATATTCAGAAATAGTTTTTGAAACACACAAGATATTGTTCAATAGATTAAAATGTGATTTATAGACTATTTCTTGAATATGTATTTCAAGTATATGTACCAAGACGAACAAGACTAATTAAAAAAAAAACTCATTAAAATATTTTTTTAAGTGCAATCCGTAATTAGATTGTAAATGTTTTTCTTATAGCAACACATTTAATAGATGCACTTTATTGCCAGTATTTTCTTACTACTTAACTATATAAAAAAGAATTAAACAAGATTTACTTCAAAAGCAACAGTGATCAAGAGGTTTTAAGCTTGTTTTCAGAGAATATATCTTTAATGTGAGTGTATACATGCAGATTTTTAAAACTGATAATATATTTACTCAAAAAAAAATCTGCCTATGTAAAGGACACAATCAATGTATTTCAATACTTTGAGAAATGCAATTGAATACATTACACATGACATTTCACAGGATGTTTTCTTTCATCTTTACCAGAATTTATTTTAAAAGTAACTTATCCATCACTGTGAGTGGACATACTCCCACACATACCGGTTCGAGGCTCTGGGAAAGGATTAGCTGTGAAATCTGCCGGGCTTCATTCTCACGGGGTAAAGCGGCTGAAATGAGAGATTGAGTCAAAGGAACGTTCCTGCCTGAGAGATCCGGTCTATGGGGAAAAGACGCTGACGGGCTGAGAAACGATATTAAATACGTCCCTGTCGTTTATTGATCTTGTGCATTGACACTGGCCTCATCAGCCTCCCGAGCTTTAGAGCTGCAGGCCAGTTCTCTTGCACAGACTCCCACTCCTATCCACACTAATGATTATTTAGCGCCAATCCTGACCGGATGACTTGTAAATAAGAACAGTCGACGATCCATTTATTTTGGAATATTCATGGAGCAGTCAGTTCCCAAGGGAGTGCGTAATGATGTCTTTTCTTGTAAGAAAGGCAAATGGCTAAATGGGTAAAAATAGTAAGTGCCTTAAAAAAAGAAAGTGGTGATGCTTACAAATTCTACAAATGCATGCATAAATTAGGTAAATATAAATGGAAGATGCAAATGAAGTTGTTTGATGTAAGTGTGTGCAAATATTAGTAGACAGAAATAGATCTTGTAAATACTCAGACAGCATATAATTAAAGAGGTGATTCTCCCAAAAATGTAAATTCTGTCATCATTTGCTCACCCTTATGTTTTTCCAAACCTGTATGACTTTGTCTTCTGCAAAACACAAAAGAACGTAATTGAACAATATAAAGTCTTAGCTATTTATCTCCATTTGAACTCCTAAAATGACATATGATTGCATGATGAAGTGTTGTAAGTGTTGAAGTATTTATTATTTATAGCAGGAAAATGTTGCCTGTAAATAGTATTGTGCATGTTTTTATTAAATTCACATTGTAATGGATGATCAAGTTGTTGCGATTGGGGTGCTAGTAACTAATAGAGTTGGAACCAAAGTTTACAGAACTGCCTTATCTGGAATCTGCTAAAGCGGTGAACTTCTACATTCTGATTGTTTGCCGCCATACGGCAGCATAGTTTAAGTTGACTTGATTTCAACTCTACTTGACGCTCTCGCCATCCAAAACGCGCGGCGCCACTGCTCTATGCTGCTCGCCGCCGGCTCACATTGAAAATAATGACTTACGGCCACTTTGACACTCTCGTCGCCGGCAGTGTGAACACACGGTAAGACCTTGATTAGCTGCTTTAGTTGTGTTTGATTAAGGTTGGAGCTGAACTCGGCTGGACACCAGCCCTCCGGGACCAAACTTGGTGACCCCTGGTTTAAAGGAATCCTGTAATCATCCTTTTTTCATCTTCAGAACACAAATTAAGATATTTTAAAATAAATCTGAGAGCTTCCTGATCCTTCAAAGACAGCAATGCAATCGACATGTTTAAGGCCCAGGAAGGTAGAAAGGATATTGTTAAAATAGTCCATGTTACATCAGGGGTTCAACGAATCAATCATTTTATGGAGCTACGAGAATACTCAAGTGCACAGGAATCTGCCACTTTAAATAATTGAGTTGATACATAGTATGTACAGCTTTGTGTAACTACACACATGTAACACCCCACTGAATGGTATGCTCAAGTACAAATGTGTAACAACACACTGGTAACAACGCTTTTTGGTAATGAAAGTACAAATGCTTAACAGGACTAAAAGGACTTATACTTTACATTAAGTAAACAATTCCTATGGATTTAGCATGTAATTATTCTGATGTTACACAGCAGCAGGCAGAAAGTTAGGATTTACATAGTCTCAGCCTCAGACGTCACACCCACCGAACGTTGGCTAAACGTCTGATGCATATGGTACACTTTTCTGGAAACA
>JAUCMT010000047.1:11214483-11235364 GCA_032357475.1 Enteromius thamalakanensis | reverse complement strand
TATCTATCTATCTATCTATCTATCTATCTATCTATCTATCTATCTATCTATCTATCTATCTATCTATCTATCTTTCTTTCTTTCTTTCTTGATAATTTTTAAGGCCTATAACACTTTGAAAACTAATTAGAACTTTCATAAACATTTTGAAACCTTCAGAACTTTTTGAGATTTGTGGAGCTCAAACTCTAATTGTGCATTTCATTTTAATGGAATAATGAATATTTTGCTGAGCAACTGACCTCTGATTCATGGAGCACATCGCTTTTGGTTTGTTAAATGAAACTCCACAACTAGTGTCACTTGCTGACAGAAATGCATACTCATGAACTGATGCATGCTCAGAGCCGGGGTGTTTTGACATGGTCTGCAGTCCAGACGGTTAATCAGCTTCTTGACCTGCAGCATGTGATATGGTCTCTGGCCCTTAACTGGCTCTGGCTCTGGTTTGGGATTTGTCAAGCCTTTTCAAGAGGTCCCAGTAGGGTCTACGGCACCATTGACCCCAGCTCAGATGCGCTTGATTAAGGCACGGGTCAATGTTTTAATTCAGCTTGAGCCATAGTTGCTATTCTGCCCTTCGCACAGAGATCAGGGCCTGGAATAATGAGATTTTCTCCTGCAGGTGATTATATGGAGCAGTCAGCCTGAAAGGCTATGATCCTCAGGGATGTTCACCCTTCAGGTCTGGACACCAGCATTACCCCGGATGCTAATTTTAGGCATGCCGTTTTTAGGTTGGGCAGTGGGAGCGAATGCAATCACCTCCTTTTTTCAAATACGTCAGACTGTCTGCTTCAGTCGGTCGATCACTGAACTGTCTGTGTACTTCTCGTGGAGTTAATTAATGTTGGTACTTCCAAAAAATATTTGCAAATGAAAAAATCTTTAAGTCGATTACGTTTTTCCCTTTTCGGTTAAAAACTGATGACATGACGTCATCGTAGAGTATTTGTGGTTGTTCTATTTTAGACGGGAAGCAAGAGCTGCTTAAAGTCTGGCTCAATAAAGATGACGAATATGACAGCACCTCTCGGAGCAGTGTCAGCCAATTCGTCATCCTGTCTGATGACATGATGAACAGCCCCATCCACTCGTCCCATATGACTCTTCACACAGCGCCGCTGAGGCGCATGTCTCGCCCAAACGCTGCCTGCCAGTCACAGAGCGTTCCCTTTGTCACAGATCTGTACGCCTGCGCTGCTTGTGACAGTAGGGGTCACATCTGCAGTCGGGTTTTATTTTGTTAATATAGCCACTTGACTGATGATGGCAAAACCCTATGGATAAGAGAATTGAAGTTTGACGCAATCTGTCCAAGACAATTGTCTTATTGTCCGGTTTAGATTTCATGTTACTACAGACTTTTCTACTTATTTTCTTATTGTTATTACATCTACTGTTTGCATCCCAACTAATGTTTTAGCATAAACAATAATGTCTGAGCTGTGTCAGAACAACTGATATAGGTATGATGTAAATATTAAGCCATTTGAAGAGTCCAAACACATTAGGAGCATGAAGCTGGGTTTATTACAGCCAGATGGAGAAGCGCTGCAACATTATAATTATTATTATAAATTTGCTGAATTCTTTAAACAGATTTAATTTAAAGGACAAAAACTATTTTGGTGTGCAAACAAATTGATGTATCATAAGTCTGCTGATTCCTATTTAAAAAAGTAATATATTTGAAATAATTATTATTAAGCATTTAAGCATAGTTCAAACCTATTAACATATATGATATAAAAGTAGGGATTACTACACAATGCACAGCTCTTAATATTAAGGTAAAATGTGTCTTAAAGTTACTGCTGATGAGAATTGCATATCAAGATATACAATATTAAGATTAAATATCAAGATATTTAAACGCAAGATTGAAAGTGTCACTGAAGTAAACAATAGTTTCACTTTAGACTTCAATACAAATGTAGTTGGACTTCAGCACTAATTTCGCATTTGTTTGAGTTTAGCAGACTTTATGTATAACAGTTTGGTACACCACTGTACAGTAGGCTATTTTAATTTAAATACATAAATATGTAAATATTTTTGTAGTGTATTCAGCATGAAATGACATTTTAAATATATTTTAGTCTATTTTTTTGTAAGGATATCATCTGAATCAGCAGATTCTCTTGTTTAATTTAATATATAACAAATAAATAAATATCAGATCTAATATCATATAGCCCTTTATTACCCATTTATTTCTAACGTACTGATAAAAACACTAAACAAAATGGAACAGTGTATATAGCATTTGGCACAAAAATGTCCTTTAAATTGTTAGCCATTTAATTCATTTGTTATTTAGTTTTCTTGGTTTTGGTTTTACTGTCATTTTATTATGGATTAACACTAATAAAGTTGTAAAAACAGCACGTTTTGTACTTGACATTAGAAAAATAACTACAAATAACTTGCAATCTGTACAAATTATGTGAAAAGATAACCATTTTTGACACTTTTTATTAAAGTCTGTGTTACAGATGTTGAAGTGTTGCATAGTCTCCACTAAATGAACAAAGTGAAATGTGGCAAGACTGGAGTTACTCATCACTTTAAAGCAGAGAAGTTAAAATAATGAGAATAATTTGTTTGTGATGCCTTGAAAGCATGCTGTGTTGATTAACAACTGAGCGTTTCAGTTACACTAAGATGCACATTAAAAAACAACCACATTAGCTCAAAGTATATGTTTCATACGGCTCTATTTCTGTAATTTCCTGATGCCATAAATCACACACACAGTTAATTAAATCCAAACACACACAGCCCAATATTATACAACAGATGAATTACTGTCATAACATGCATCACGTTTAAGTTATTTATTATGAAGTTGCAAAGCTTCTTCTAACCAATGAGATGACTCCTACTGAATATATTCCACCTGAGCATATTTCACTGAAGAGCTCACTGCTGCCCTTTAAGTGGATTCAATACAAATATTAATTTTTGTTGTCTTGTTTACTTGGTAAGCCAAAATATACTTTTTGAGATGAGGTTTGAATATGATGCAGGCTGAAATGGTTTCCATAGCAACGCTTCAGAAGAATAGACGGATGAGAGGGGGAAAGTTATGAGCAGGTGTGGCATGAGGAAGTACATCAATTGCTGTTCCCTAGAGTGGATCTTCATCTTCAAACACTGAGAAATAATAATGCCGTGAGATATTGGCAATATTCACTGAGAACAGGCTAATATTGATCACAGTTATGTGTTGTAAACAGAGTAAATCTCCAGGTAGACTGAAAAGACAGGCAAGGAGACTAACAATGACAAAGCCTCTGCTGTGTGGAGTCTTCACTAAGAAGATAATGAGGCCTGTTGGATATTAATGAAATATTTATTCATTATTTAGTATTCACGTTCACTCAATCACGCACCGAAAATAACTTTAAATGTCTTTGGGAGGAAGTAGGCTCCCATGTTTCTGTTACAAGGATATTGAATTCAGCCATGACGACAATGATGAATGTTCTTGGTTTTTAGGCGATCATGGGAAATTATCTTTTACTCAAGCAAATGATGTGCTTTTTAAGCAATCCAGGTTATTTCATTTTAAAAGGGAAAGCGTTTAAGAGTTCCAAACCATCTCATGACCAAAAAAAACACATTCATTCATTTCCTTAATGAAACTAAAAACACATAACATGGAACACAGACGTTGCCTCCCACGTGTACATGCAATAATCTGAAAACATTCAACTCAAATAAATCATTCTGGATTCATATGATCCCCCCACAGAACCTCATAAAAATCCATTTGAATGTTATTAGACATCATTTCATAAAAACAACAAAGCATTTTTGCTGAAATGCATAGCCATCTCCTGCTATAAGAAACAAAGCTTTCTCTACTTGGCAAAAAACGACTGTCAACTGCTGCCCTTTAATTGTTTCATGTATATCTAGCGATATGAGGCAATAAAAGACAGACATTTTATTTGTTTAATGAAGTTTACTAATGTAAAACCTAGCCTAGTGTTTCCCCCCATAGGAAATATTCTTTGATTATGGGTTTCTGAGGGAGAAGGAAAACAGCAATAAAAGTCATTTTATCTGAGGCATGAGGGAAAATGAAAAACTCTTAGCGACACGCCTCTCTGTAATTGCTCTTACTGAGATGGCTTATGTTGTCTCTTCCTTGGAGAAACATCAGGGAAAATTGCAGCAGGGGAGGAGAAGAGCGAGGTTAAGAGAATAATGCTATGATTGATGGCTCTCAAGAAGTGATTTGCTGATTTTGTTTTTATTTGGTTTTACAAGCCATTTCCTTTTTATGCTTGCTGAGTTTGACAGGGAGAGGACATTTCAGAAACTAGACTACCCAAGACTCATTTCAAGCTAGCATTTCCGTTTTTTTTTTGTTATTCTAATTTATTTAAATATCTGATTGGCAGTGGAACTGCACTTTCTTTTCCAGATATTAATTCCTTACAAGTACCAAAAAGAATTGTTAATTGAACCACTACGGGACTGATATCAAAGCCAGATCGTTAAATTCTTTACAATTCCCATCCCTATTCCTGATCCTATGCTTGTGCATCTAAATGTCATATTTTCATATTTATGTTTCATGAATATGAAGAATCATATTGCGAAATGATGAATGATAGAGCGCTGTATTTTCAATTACCTAGGAAAATAAGCATTTAAGGCACGAGCTTCATAACTAAACAAATCTTTTTCTCTTTGGAATAAACTAAAATCCATCTTTGAAAATAGTATAAATATTTGTCATCCTTTGGTGGCCTAAAAATAGGGCTATTCAGTGAAAATGGCAACATTCATCTAACAGAGATTTATATCCGGTTGATGAACAGATTTTGCATATCAATGAAGGCATCAGAGATTGAAATCCATTCCGTTTTACAGATAGCTTTTTGATGCCTTTCCATTATGAGGATGTCACCCTAAGGTCGAATGAAAATGCCATCCCAGTCTAAGCCGGGCAGTTTGCTGATGGCTCAAAGCCCACTCTAAGATGGTGAAATATCCCCTCTTAGGTTAACCTCAGTCTCCACAATGATAACAGAGAGGCAGACGCTGCCAGTGTTTTGTAATAGATGCTTCTTTATTGTATGCTGCATGTTAATAAGCAATAAGATTTGCATTTTGGAGGGATGGTTGTGTAAACAGTCCAAATTGAAATGCAGAACTGAGTTTGCAATGACTGCTGCGGTTGAATGGACATTGACTCAAAAATTAAATGCATCGTTGTTGTTTTCCTTTATTCTGTCATTTCTTTGGCATCATATATTTAAATAAATTACATTATTGTCTTTATTTACCTTTTTATGTAAAAGTGGCATCTATGCCCATGATTTGTGCTTTATTTCTATTGGTAACAGTACAGGGGAATAAAATGCTTGAGTGCTTCTTCACCACCTGACTTACAGATGAGAAAAACCCAAGGTCGCAAGTTGAGCCATTTCAATAGTTTTACCTGCGTTTCCCTGGGAACACTTTTTTACACTTAATCAACCTGTACAATGGTTCCCTCTGCCTAAGCAGCGAGTCCCTGATTGCTTTTGTTGCATGGCAGCACAATCTTCTTCCCTGAACAAAAACCATATCTCCTGTCTCGTTAAAAAACTGCAAACAGGTCTGGCTTATGCAGACCCTCACATTAAGAGTGTGATAGGGTAAGAATCACATAATCTTGCAAAACTTTTTTTTAATGAATGCTAAAGTATCCATTTGTTCTTAGGTAGGAGTAGAAAGGAAATGTGTTATTTAAAAAAAAAATTGCTCTAAAAGAAGTCAAAGCAACAAGCTTCGTGTGTAGCCGAGCATCTACAATCAAAGCAATTTCTGTATTATCTTCAGTGTTGTTTGCATCTCCATACTACTATCACTTATAAAGCCGGGAGAAGGGCAGACTCTGAACCCTAGCGGTTTGAACCCTGCGAGGAGTTTGGCGTCTGGCTCGGTCTCCGCCTGCCCCCCGGAGGAAGGTGTGATGCAGGATAGTGGGTGGAGATGGGGTGGAGGAGGGATGCGCAAAAGACGAGATGCGTAAGTAATGAAAACGGGGTTTTTTATAGTAGGAAGGAAAGATTTGATTGGGTATGTGTAACGAGGGGATTGATTAGGTAATGCGATGCCAGCTGTGATCAATTCGTCCAGCACTCCTCCCGAAACTGTTATTTGAAAAACATGCACTAAAAGGGCAGTATGTCATATCCAGTATTTATAAAAACTTTAGGTGGAAAGTGCCAAGATTACTTATGCTACTACTAATTCCAGCAGTTTATCCAACAGGAGAGGATTTCTAAAAAGCAGATGCTCTGAAATAATGCAGCTGACATTGGCATGACAACATACTACTGCACACACTCATACTACAGAACATACTTTATAAAGGTATGTGTAACGTTTGGCCCTCTGGCTGTTGATAACTGACACTGCATGCGTCTTGAGAAAGCACGATCTGATTGTGCTTTGGCTCAGTACATATGAATGTGATTTTCAGCACTGATGTATACATAGAAATCTAAAATGAGCTGTCATCTGAACACACAAGTCATGACGTTGTTTCAAACATTATATCGGTAAAGTTGTCAGCTCTAAAACTTTGAATGAAACGCAACCAGAAACAGAAATTTTAGATGGAAAGTGTCACAAAGTTGACACCTGAAGACATTAATTTGGGGACACATTACGTTTGTCCTTTACAAAGCCTATGCCTTGGACTTTTGATACAACTACAGAAAAATTTAATTACACAAAAGCTAACACTGTTAAAGAACTTTAAGAAACAAAATATCTTATATTGTGGGTAAAGAAACCATCTCTGGCTTGGATTTAAATCCTTTCAAACGTTTTGCTTCTCTATAAACATGAGAGAGAGAAAATAAAAAAAACACACACAAGGCTTTCACAAGGTTTTATATACTTTCCTTTTTAACATTTTTTTTTAACAAAAGTTCTCAGTATTACCTTAAAAGCCTAAAACTAGCTTCACGTGCAACACAGGCCTACACTGGAGCTGTTTCTCTTTACGGATATGTCGTGTACGCAATTTCCCTCAAAATCTGTCCCAACAAGTTTAAATCATAAACACTTATTATTGTTTAAACTGTTATGATTAGTGGTAATAACAATAAGTACAGGCTTAATATGAATGCAGCCTAATTTTTTATTATTTAAATTTTGGGCATTTAAAACAAAATTGCATACTGTTTATGAACTTCAGAGAGTATGCCTAGAAGACGCAGCCAGTCACTTTGTTTTGTTCTTAAATTATTCAGTGTTTGTGTAGACAAATTGTTTTGGTGAAATATTCTATCAGTTTCTCTGAAACTTAACTGATTCATTGCTGAAAGAATGTGTTTTGAGAAAATGTAGCTAATTTAATCAAACTCGAGAAAAGGTAAGAACGGTTTTGCTGACTCTGACCCACTGACATATAGACAAAGGCTGTAAAAACACCACTGCACGCTCACTTCCTCTGCATCGCGCTGTGCGATGGCTTCTAATTGTTGACTAATGATCTAAAAAGAGATGTCCTGTCCTGGAAATGAGACAGGAAAACGGCTCAAGAAGAGGAAACAGACAGTTGGACCGATCAGCACATAATGAGATAATCAAACTATTGTCTTTTTTCGTGTTATCTGGCATTTCAGATGGCGTGGCCTGACGTAGTGCCGCCCTGTTCTGGGATCAGTGATGTGGGAAATGCATTAACCCTGTGCTCTCTGGCCGAGGGAGAGGAGCAGTCCCACGGGACAGTGGCGCTGGCTTCTGCCAATGTTATTTCCCGGACAGATTGCACACTTATTGCATTTTGACCTGTTTGGCAGCCCGGTATTGATTTTTGAAGCATTACAGCAATATGAGGACGAAAGCGTTTCTCCGAGGGAAGGCTGCAATAAGCTTGTTTGCTACCTCTTCTCACTTCTTTTGGCTCCATGTTTTTGTGTGTTCACCGCTAGTCGATAAAATAAATTCTATGAAAGTCTCGGAAATATCGCCTGGCACGTGGCTTCCTCTTTGGAACGTTAATCAAATAAAGAACGATCTCATTTCCATAAAACATTGCGTCTCTGCTCGATGTTGTTCATGGGCTGTAACCTGTTGCTTGTCAACGCCTACTTTACTGCCTTTCCCATCACCCTTCTTTGATTCGGTGTGTCTTAGATTGGATGTTAGCCACAGGATGAACAAATGGTGTCTGTCTCCATGGAGCATTAGTTGCTCTTTAGCATGTATTATTGATTTGACTGTCCTAATAACTGTCTCCACTGTCAGAAACCACATAGTAATGTGGCCAGACAAAGTGCTTAGAAAACATTTCAGACATTACCTTGGCTGTGAATGTCACTTTTGTGAACATATTGCAATTGTCTAATTTTTAAAACTGCCGTAGCTTAACAATATTTTCACCTCTAAAATATACAATGACAGATAACTTAAAACCAATTTACACTGAAAAAATATATATATATTTTTACGGTAATATACCGGCAACTGGGGTTGCAAATTCTAATGAAATTCTAACCTTAAATAACGGTAAAACCTTTATTTCTTTTATGGCAAAAAACTGTACACTGTAAAAAGAAATCAGTAAAATGTACAGTAAAAAAACGGCAGTATAAAACCGTGAAAAGTACAATATCATAATTTTTGTTTTGTCAATAGTTTTACGGTTTTATTTTAAATTTACAGTTAAATACCGTAATTTCTATTTTTTGCCATTTTTTATAGTGTAGATTTTATTGAACTTTGTGAGAAAGAAGTGTATTTTGATACTGTCCTTGCAGTCAAAAGCACTTTACAGTTATTTTTCAATGTGACACGAGATTTCTGAAATACACAGTGACAGAAAACAACAGTGTTGTTCTAGCTTGATTTATCACCAAAGATTTAAAGGGTTGGTTCACGCCAAAATTAAATTCCATCTTTATTTACTAATCTTCACGTCACTGCAAACTTGTCAAATTTTCCTCTGCGGATCTGTTCAACTGATTTGGTCCATACAATTAATTTTTTTGGGTCCAACTTTTAATTGTGTAGACAAAAAAAAACAAATCTGAAACATGTTTCACAATATTTTCTTTAGTGTTCTGCAGAAGAAATAATCAGCATTTTAGACATCATGTCATCTTTCTTCACCTTCAGATCTTATGCTTATTTTTTTTCGAAAACTTAATACGAATCAAATCACAAAAATATCCATGAGATTGGGTTGACATGATCAGTGGCCCCACTAGGGTGTCTGGGTCCCCTGAGGTTATTGACTTGGGGAAAATAAATCACAAGGCACCCTTTAGAATCATCCCCCACTTGTGGTGCAAATAAATGTGATTAGGGTATCAAAATCAATTTAGTATTCTTTTTACCATAAAGTGTAATGTTGCACCTGAGCTTACCTGACACCTCTATTCTTGCCTGACCATAATGCATCTCAGTCCTCCAAGGCCTTGCAAATGCTTCTCACTCAAAGCTCAATTCCTCTGTACACATTTGCTTAGATATTTGATTAAATAGACAGATGGTGGGGTGGTATTTGAGTATGAAGGATTGCAGCTTCTTTCAAAGACTTCCACTTAATTGCAGCAAAAGAGGAGAGCAAAGTCACGTCACGCTGGCGCTCAAGGTTATCCCTTTATCCAACATCTGAAAGCAGCAGAAAAAAAGTTTTCTTTTAATTTATTTATTTATTTTTTGACACCTGAGTCAAATAATTTAAAAAGATGAGGCCTGTTCTAACAGGTCAAATCAGGGCGTGCAAGTAATATAGTTCAATTATAGTAAATGAAATCAAAGCGTGGATGATAAATCTATTTAACTCAACGAGATGCATATAAGGTAATGAATGCCGTCAAAAAATAAAGTGCTAAAGACATGGAGGAGTGACAGCTGTGAGTGCTGTGAAAATGTGTGGGAGGTTTAAAACAATAGATCTGAATCAGTGATGGGTTTGTCAAGTTCACTGAGCTGGAACATTAGGAATGTAAGGATTTGAGTAAGCAACAAAAAAGTTCCCTAGACGTTATTCCCCAAAAACTAACCCTGTAGAAAATAATAGGCCTACACACCCACATATATACATATACATATATATGAACAGATTATAGTTTTATCCGTTAGATCAATGCTAGTGACGTAGACCTCAAGAGTAAGATGATGTGCTCAGACTACATCTGACAGGCGGAGATTAATTAAATTAAGTCGTGACCCATTTCAGACATGTAGGTGGAGCAAATAATAACAACATTACATTAAACAAATGATTCATTATCCTTGTGCAAATGCACTTGGTGCAATTCATTATCTCTGTTCTCCATCATTTTGGCTCAACCTGAATAGATGCCAGTGCCCTTTGCTTGTCTTGTTCTAGTCAGAAAGTCTTATAAATTCAGCTCATCGTTGCTATTTGTTCAGTTGCTGACAGGGACCTTCCCGCCCCAATGTAATCTCACCTCATTAACATTTTAGGTGACAAGACTGCCATGGCCCTTATCAAGAATTCATGAGTAAGGCTTATGGCCATATTAACATTTTAGAGCCAATAATTTACAGTCCTTTGTATGTCTATTTGGGGCGTGTGAGGGAGAGAATGAGAAACTCTTGCGTTGTTAGTTCTCAAACGTAGTGGGTGAACAAAAAGCAAGTTAATTTCACACACATTGCATTTGGAACGGTCTCCTCAAGGAGTACAGTACTTCCTCAAGTAGGACTAGAAAGGTTACCTGGAGTGTAGTGCTAATTAGATTAAACTTAACACATCTAGGCAGCTTTTGAGCTAAAAAACATTGCATTTTATCCTAATTAAAGCAGCGAGATGAAACTCTCACGCTCCACAAAGACAGAGCAAAACCCCAAAGAACACGAGGCAGCGTTCTGCCCTTTGTTCGCATGGAGTGAGATGCTATCCATTACCTAGCCAAAAACAGCATGATAGTCTCCGTCTCAGCGCCTCCCGTTGACACCCGCCTGCCTGAGAGGGGGCGTAGTGCTGAGAGGAGGATTTTCACACAAACAACAGAGACTAAAGACAAAGCGGCGCGGAACAAAAAAACACGTCGAGGTGGCGGTGTGGGCACAGACTGGTGCCGCAGAAGTGTGCGAGCACGGTCGGTCTGTGGGCCAATCTGTGGCGCCCAGTCCTGGCAGGGAAGGAGCAGCCTCGCGCGGTGACTCACCTTCTCTGTCAGGACAGCGGTATTATGCCGCGGTGAGTGTGGAGCAGTGATCACACCCGCCAATTACACCGACCTCAGCTCACTTCTTCACCGTGACATATACTGTCAGCGGCACGCGGGCCAGAGGTGCTTCACATGCTGCCACCCACCAACCTGATCAGACACAAATTGGACAGTCGCAGCTTTAGTGAGCCCACAAAAGGTGCTTTGTTCCAGATGCGCGAACACAGGTCACTCACGAACGCCTTCTACGATCCACCATCACAGTGTGACATGTCTTCACCCACGGCTTACCGAGAGATATTTGCAGTCGATTTATACGTAGTATTCAAAAACTCATTAAGATGCCAGGTGCATTTCTGAATAAACCCCCAGAAACGGCAGCATGAATGAAACACCTGACACATTAGCCAGTAAGTTGTCAAAAGCTCCTCTTAAGGTTTTCTCCTCGTATGCCAGTTGTTTTGTTTTTATTTGTTTGTCTGAAAATATGTACAGATGAATAAAATGTGGTAAAGCCTCTGGCAATTTTATTTGCCCGTGGGCCCAACTCAGTTTTAGACAAAAATGCAAACAATGCATTACAGAATTTAAAATGTGGATTATTAGATTATATTCATTCACAATTGTAATAAAATGTACCGTGCACAATCCTTTAATTTATGTTATATGTTTTTAGTTTTTTTTTTTGACAAAAGTATAGAGATACATTTTATTTTTAAAGGATTTATATATTTTTTATATTTTTAGTCTATATAGAAAAACATAGAAATATATATATTAATAAACAATATTTAAATCTTTAAATGCTGTGTTATTGGCTATTTCTGTTCTGGGTGAAGTTCATATATAGCTAACTTATGTAATGTGCTATTTTTATCACTGTGTGAACGCATGCATCTTGAGTCGTTTTTAGCTACGCAATACATGATGTGCAACAGCATGATTTCGTATAGCCGAGACGCTCCACGCTGTGCGGTGTATGACGTGATGCGCTGAATGTTTCGTGGGTGTGCACTGCCCTCTGCTGGAGGATGATCTCACCGACACGCAGCCCAAACCAACACGAACTCGAGAGGCCGATCCCCACTTCACGTTGAAAATCTGTGATTAGTTTTGTTTAATCCCGTTTTGTGCTAATTAACTCGTTAACATGTACTCAGAATAGACTAATTAATTGCATATGCTATGATTTAATCAGGCTGGTTGGTTAAGTTTGTCATCTGCCTTAATGTACTTGACTTGGTGCATTTTTTTAAGGAGTGTGATGAATCAGTCATAGTCAATACCAGGCAGGCTATCTTATGTAACTGTTTGAAGTTAGGTTCACAGAATAAGTTAACTAGTTTACCATCAAGAGGGTCAACTGTAGTATGTTCACTCTCTATTTTATAATATATTACTTATAAGCATTTTACATGCTCTTCCAACTAGAATCTTTATTAGTACTTTGAAATGGTAGCATACACCCTCACGCTTCCCAGTGAGGTCAAGAAAGTTGCAATTTGTTATGTGATTTAGTTCTTGAAGAAATTAAAATAGGCATAACCTCATCCTCCACCCAAAACCATGATCCCTGTGTGTGTTTCTGTGGGTATGTGGGAGTCTTTCCCACCTACAGTTTGGCTTATCTCAGAAACGTATTCATCTCTGTCAGCAATAGGAAGGTTCAAATCATCTATCTATCTATGCATAATTAATAATAATAAATCAATATGACATGATCAGCATTTTGAAGCCAGTACGTTTTTCTTAACCACTATTACCCAATCCATACCATTCGATGAACACAAATAGCAATGTGGTTGATTGTGTCAAGTTTATGTAAACAAATCTAAAAGAAAGCTTTTATTTTCACTTATTCGTTGTTTTTTGACGAGCTTTACGTTACGTGATCCAATAATAGTTTCCCGTGACACCGAAAAAGGCAGATGTTTTCACTTAAGCTCGGAAATGTGTTCATTTACGCTTGGTGGGGTGTGCAGGGGCGCTATTGTGTTTTTTGATGACTTCCCCTACCCCCATCTACCCCCTTCTTTCGGATAGGCTGCGAATTGAACCCCTGCAGACTAGAGTCCACCTTCAGTTTTTCGGACTACCTCGAACTTTGTCGAACTCAGCTGAAAGTTAGACGCGCGCTCTTTATTCTCTGGCCTCCAGAGGCTGAAACACAGCTCGACTCTTCTCACGCTGATTCTGTGCAGGCTTTTGGCTGCTTTGTTTTTAGACAATGAATTGTCAGCCACCATCCTCTGGAGTACCGTTATCAGTTTTATTTATCATAAGCTTTTCTCTCGCTCATGGATATCCGTCAAGTCTGTTTCAGGGCAGTGCGTATTCAGGAGCCGTTCACAGGCACAGAAATAAGTAAGTTTTCCAGAAGTTTACAACGTATTCTCATACTCGTGATGTTCTCTGCGTCTTAAAATAGACAAATTATTAAACTCACAGCAAACGCCTGGGGTGACATTTTCTTTTTGCTTCTTTGATTGTGGTAAAGCAACAAGTAACAAGAGGTCAATCGATTTATTGAACATTCCTCTGTGGTGTTTAACACTTCAATGGTTCTTTTCATGAGGGTAAAACCTTCGCTTTCATTTTAAAACAACATAATTTTCACTTCAATCATTCTCACTTTTCAGTTTTGTCACGTTCAGATTTTGCTCTCACCCGTCAGTGATTAAAATATTAATAGCTATATGGACAAGATGTTCCATATATTAGTTTGTTTCGATATTTGCTTTGCTGTAATGAAATTAGCCACACAAATATTAATTATCCCTTTTCATATTATCATTATTTTGAATGTGTCTGTTATACAGAAACTGGTGCGCCTTTATCGTCCAAAAGAACGTGAGCTGCGCAGTTCAAGGCAGCGTGGAAAGTCACGTTGAACCTGAAGCCGCGCGCTGTCCCGAGCATCAGCCTGACTGTGAGCCACAAATGATGTAAGTACTCAGGAGACCGGGAGGAGGGTGTGGAAGTACTGATGTTTGGTACTTCTCATGCTCTGAAGGCACTATGCCAAACAGCATGCATAATTCATGTAAACTAAACCAGATTCACAAACAAGGCTTAAGCCTAGTCCCAGACTAAAATGTAGCCTAGCTGTTTCAACTCGAAGAAACTTGATTCATCTTGAAATACATCAGCGCCTTTGTTTGGTCTCAAGGGGGTACCAGTAATTTTTTTCAAAGGCATTTTTAAAAAATGACTTAAATGTCCTAATTGAACTATAGCCTCTGGCCTAATCTTGGTTTAGACTAAGACCTGTCTGTGAAACCAGGCCATAGGGTGTTAATAGACACTAATGTGATTTTGCTTTTAGCACATAAACAAGATTTATAAACAAGATGTTAATTTTCACTGGCCAATGTGTTAAAATAATTGCAGTGCAAACACTGAAAAGCATTCGGGAAACGGAGTGACAGAGATTTACCCGCCCTGGTCATAGCATTTTGTAATAACTCTGGATTTTCCAGAACACATGTTTTTTCAATTTTTTTTTCCGAAAAGCACATGTGCTCTGCTGTTCCTCAACAATCACATACTCTGTTCTGGAATGACTCAAATGTAAGCAGAGTTATACAGTAAATTATATCAATGTTCAATACTAAATATCAGCACTTTAATTTGAACTGTTGATTTTTAAAAATGATTTAGTGCTTAAACTTTTGAAGATTGTGGCGATTTTGAAGCAGTGCCAAGAGTTTGGTGCAAGAAGTAGTCAAGCTGTTTACTTTAGTTGGCTAGCTAACTTTTTGCTTAAGATGTCACTGACAGTAGGTCAGTTTTGCGTATAAATTAAGTTAGTTTAAAAGGAACATTGAAGATATTTGCTTAGTCCATTGAAAGTCCTAGTCTGGATTGTTATGACAGAATTGTGATGTTTTATGTAAACTTTTACTCATAGACTGAAGTTCCCTACTGCACTGCTGCCTCAAAAATTTATGTAAGCTGTTGTTTGCTTTAAAAGGCCATTGAAGTAGACTGGCGTTTGATTAATTGAATATATGGAGATTGGGAGGAATTACAGTATATACAATAAATTAAGCATCAAGATGAAATCATTATAATGGCATTGTAACATATACACACTTAAAGCTTTTAAAACAGCTTTTGAATAGCCAGTTTAACATAGATTATACTTCAGTGATGAATGTTGTATGATATCATTCTTTTTGTAAAGTCAAGCGAGGAATTTAAGGCTGCCATATGCGGCTTTGTCCAAATGCTCTCTAGAGTTCTGAAGCAACTGCGATATTAATGGTTTGGCTCAACTTGTTGTGGCATAAGAACTAGAATGATTGCACTTCTAATTGCAGCATTATCCATCAGAAGTAACAAGATCAACATCATTAAGTGAAGCTGAACAGACTAGGCCAGAAGACTTCTTATTAATTCCTCTCAGTCTGTGCAAGTTAATGCTTGCCTTTACCTTTGCTTTTATCCTATAATAGGGGCAAACCTTCATGGTCCATTACTCACAGTTCAAAGTAACAGCAATAAGTGGCCTAAGCTTTATAAAGACGATGCGAGGTGGAGTCAAGTTGTTTTATTGTTTGGTTTTGTTTTTCACATTTAATTTCACGTAAAAGGTGAACCTTTTTTTTTTTAGATACCGTACTCAATTTCGGCCGACTTACAAGATAACATACAAGACTGTGACTGAGCTAGAATGGAGGTGCTGCCCAGGATACCAAGGCGCAGACTGCAGAGAACTGAAAGGCTCTCCAAATGGACAGACAGCATATCCTCAAACTTACCCACGGCCACAGCATGGACAAACTCGACCTGCACAAAGTATGAATTCAGGATATGTTCCAGACAAAGAGGAATATTTTATAACATGATTAAAATGACACAATTTTCAATTTGTATTTCGTTACTACAGGGGCAGAGCGTCGAGAAACTGGACAATATGATATCAGACGAACAGCGGACAAAACCCACATGTTGGAGGAAGAAGTTCAGCGACTATCCCAGACAGTTCTGGATCTTCAAGCAACCATGACAGGCATGGCTGAGAACCTGAGGACGGACTTACAAGAGGACACCAGCAAGATGCTCATTACCCTCCTCAATGACAGGACTTCACCTAACAGCGCGAGGACAGGAGGTACGGAGGAGAGTGTGGTGCATCTGGATGGCCACCAGGCAATGAGAGGCCACACCCATGGAGAAAAAGAAATGGAGACACTGATGGCAAGGCTCAACGATATGACAGATGCTCTCAAAAGCAAAGACGAAGCTCTTGAGGAACTGCGGGGAACAATGACTGGGCATGACGGCCAGATACGAATGCTTATGGATAGGTCCTCTCAAGGCCTACCAGTCACGAGCGCTGGTGCTCCAGATATAGACATCCTTCAGACTTATATTGATGGGAAATTTGAGAAGCTCAAGAAGGAATTTGTCGTAAACATGGAAGAAGAGATGGCCAAGCTGAAAAATGCATGTGATGAAAAGATTCATGCGCTACAAAAAACATGTGAAGACGGAAAAGACAGCAGCTATGTAAGCATTACTGATCTGGTGCACAACAAAGAAGCTGAGCTTAGAAAGGAGATCCGGGAGCTCCGGTTGGATTTGTCCATGTCGGATGGTGTAGTGCGCTCAAACCGACAAACCACCATCGGAAAAGATGATGGTGACTACGATGACTTGAAGAGGGAACTAAATCGAGTGGCAGAGGCCCATCGTGTCCTTAATGCCAGAATGGACAATGAGCTACAGCATTTGTCCTCACTAAAGGTGGAAGATGTACTTGGTTCGCAATTAGAGGACCTAGAGGACAGGATGAATGTCACTGAGAGGAACGCTGAGACTTATTGCTTCTATGTGGATGATAAACTTACAAAAGAAATTAAGAATGAAGTAGCTATGCTACATGAACTCCTGGACCAGAAACTCAATGCTGTGCAGGATCAGTTCACTTCCATGTTGATCGAAATGAGCAACAACACTTTCCCAGGGATGTCTGGAAATTCTGACGATGCACTTCCAATTCAAGTCAATGCTAACAGGTACCATATAAAGGCGTTGGAGGACAAGTTGAATGCAATTGGACTGGTATGCTCAACCGGCTGCAAAACCAGCCCACCCACTGATTCGCCAAAACCGGAAGGACTGGACAGTCTTGTAAAGGACGTAAAAATTTGTAGAAATGATTTGGATGTCTTGCGTTCTGATTTTGTGAACAACGTAGCAAGACTTCACGCATTAGAGGATACTGTAAAAATGTCACCTGAAAAACAATTTATTAATGCACATATACAGGACACTCGCAAAAGAGTTAGTGCTTTGACTGACAATGTTAATGGCTTGACTGGAGCTATAACGGGATTGGGAGACACAGTTAGCAAATTTAGCCAAGACCTTCACACATTGAACTCCTCATGTTGCCAGCCAGTAAGCAGTTCCCCCTTTTGGGTAGAAACTGGTAAACCAAACCACAACCAGATCAAGGAGCTAAAAGACCAACTGGATGCACTGAACACTCGAGTGACTACAGAATTGAGTGTGTGTAAGTTCGACACAGCTGGAGTAGCTGAGGGTGTCTCTGCAGTGGATGGCAGGGTGACTGCTCTGGAGAAGATCTGTGCAAGCCTTGATGGTAGCAGGAACAATATGCATGGCCTTTCAGGGGAATTGGAGAGTAAGGTGGCGCAGATGAACAGCACTCTGGGTAGTCATTCAGGAGCAATCGTAGCTCTTCAAAACTCTCTTCTGAATTTTCAGAGTCAGATAGCAGGAATGGCTAAGCAGATCCATAAGGACCATGCAGGTAGAGACCAAGGTAAGCTTTCAGTTGTTAAGTCACAGACACCTGTTTTCATATCTTTAGCCAGTTATTGTTGGAAAATGGAAATTGAAGTACCTGAAAGTATTTGCCTTCCAATTTGTTTTTTTTTTGTTTTTTTGATTTTTTATCAAATGATATTTTCATTAACCCAATATTTTGGTGTATGTGGCATGCTATGTTCCGCAGTATATCCTTTCTCCATACTGAACCAATAAGGGGATACATACACAATAACATGTATGCCCCTAAGCTGTTGAGAGGGGGCCAGCAAAGGTTTCCTGTACCTTCTGTATGTGCCTGTAATATGTCAAAACAACAGTTAGGCACCCTGGAATGGATCCCTTTGCTTTCTATGTTCACAAAGTAACATGACCAAGCATGTTTTTTTAGTTTGTTAACATTCCGTGTCTCATGATAGAATGAGTGATTTCGTATTCGTTTACTTGATGCTAAAATGTGTAATTGACTTTAGTCCATATCAGTAGGCCTACATTTGAACCTACATGTATGTCTAAAAATATCCCGGTACATATACTGTCTTTAGTGTTCTGTGGTTTTATGAGTGGAGGAGTTGTGTGGCCTTTCTTTTTGTCATGCCCAGCTTTCTCCGCCTATAACATTTAGAACTGGCAAGCAAGCTCAGTTGCAAGCGGGTCTGGTGCTCATTATGCTCCAAAGTCAACTTGAGGGCCTCAGGAGGTGATGAATTCCCACACCCCTCCGCAGATGTTCAGTTATGAGATGACTGTGATGTCACTAGAGAATTCACATTCTCTTAAACTCCCGTTAAAGGGTGATGTCATCATTCCTGATAAGGGTGGAGATCTGTCTCTTGCAGAAACAAAAGCCGTTTTGCCAAAAACTGTGGCCAAACAACTGTGCTATTGCTAAAGATCTATATATATATTTAAATGTAAGGAACTTTATCAATTACGTAATGTCAATGCACAATAAATGTGTCATTTAACCTCAAAAAATTAAGAAAGTAAACTTCCAGCACTAATTATTGAGCAGCGCAGTAACAACATTTTGGAATATAGGTCTACGTCCAGTGTGAAATAAGCCAGCACAATAGTCTGACTCTCTACAAATGACACTTTTCACTTCTTTTTTTAGTGAATCAAAAGAACACAGCACAACCTGTATAATCCCACTCCTGAAACTCTTGTGATTATTTTCAGTGAATCAAGACTAGGGGTGGGCGATATGGAAAAAATATCATATCACGATTTCTCCTGGGGAAATCACGATTTATTTGTTTTTTTAAGACTATTTTGCAAATTACAGAGGTAGGGGTGGGTGATATGGCAAAAATATCATATTTTATCATGATTCTTTATTTTACTATTTTGCAAGTTGTCTGAGCAGTACACACAAACTAATTTGTCCTTTTGTATAAAAACAAAGCCTTTCAAGTTAACAAAGTATAAAATAAGGAAGGGCCGATATTTAGGTCAAAATGAGCAAAGACAAAAATCGTTGTCATTTTACCTTTGTTATTCGAATAGATAGAATAAAATAGAACATGAATAAAACAGTACTTTTATTTTTTCAGGAAGAGTAGGTGTATTCAGCAGTATTGAATTAACAAACATGAAAGGTGAAACACTATATACTACTACACTACATTACATCATTTACATAATTTCTCTCAGCTCGTTTTTATCTGAATGAGTTTCTTTTTCTGTTGAACATTGTATTAAATTTAATTTGAATTTGGTTATTCAAAATATCTTATTTTGTGTTTAGCACAAGTAAGAAATTAATGCAGATTTGAGACAACATGTAAGTGAGTAAATAATGAGACAATTATAATTTTTGAGTGAACTATGCCTTTAATGACAAGCAGTGGCATGTTTAGTTCTGTCCCTTTAAGAGCTGCACGCATCTAATCTACTGGCATGTTTTTCTCTAGATTGTTTACTTTTACTTTAGACACAAGCAACTGTGTTTAACGCTGAGTGTTTTTGACAGTTTTCCCACAATCACATGTGATAAATATCTAAGTTCAGTAATTAGGCGCTATTTGACAGGCTGTTAGTGCACGCGTGCTTCAGGTGTACACACTGGAAAAGCGCATCCGGACAGCACACATATGAAATGTTTACTCGGCAAGACTTTCAAGACACAAATTGCAACCAGTGTAGTCTGCCAAAAACGATTCTTATAAAATGGATCTTTTTAGTGAATCAGACACATACAGCTGAATTATGAGACTTAAAGCACTAGTTACTGTCTGGTTGTCGATATGATGATGTATAATTAAAGATGTACAACCTGATATTCCAGAAATATTGGGACATTTTAAAGAATTTTAATAAAATGAAAACGAAAAGACTTTTCAATCACATGGGCCAATATTTTATTAACTTGATTAGTTGTTAGATGTTCTCCCAGCTAAATCTTTTCCAAATGTCTTGCTTTTTCAGCATTTGTTATCCCCATACAACTATTTTAAGACCTGTAGAAGGCATCAAATTTGAAATGAGCTCATTTTGTTGAAAAACACTGTAAAATGTCTAAGTTTAAACATTTATTATGTAATCTATGTTTTATTGTGAATTGGATATCGACTCACATGATTTGAAATTCTTTTAATTTTCGTTTTATTAAAAGAAGAGAATTTGTTTGATAGTCCAACCTCAGACCCAGGAGGAACAATGCGACTTTCGTCCTGGTCGTGGAACACTGGACCAGCTCTATACCCTCTTTAGGGTACTGGAGGGTTCATGGGAGTTTGCTCAACCAGTTCACATGTGTTTTGTGGACTTGGAGAAGGCATTCAAACATGTCCCTCGTGGTGTCCTGTGGGGTGTGCTCTGGGAGTATGGGGTCTGGGGCCCCTTGCTAAGGGCTGTCCGGTCCCTGTCCGACCGGAGCAGGAGATTGGTTTGCATTGCAGGCAATAAGT
>JAUCMT010000047.1:11186099-11214383 GCA_032357475.1 Enteromius thamalakanensis | reverse complement strand
GGGCCCCTTGCTAAGGGCTGTCCGGTCCCTGTCCGACCGGAGCAGGAGCTTGGTTTGCATTGCCGGCAATAAGTCAGACTTGTTCCCGGTGCGTGTTGGACTCCGGCAGGGCTGCCCTTATCACCAGTCATGTTCATTATTTTTATGGACAGGATTTCCGGGCACAGTCTGGAGCTGGAGGGGGTCCAGTTTGGGGACCACAGGATCTCATCTCTGTCTTTTGCAGATGATGTTGTCCTTTTGTCTCCTTTAAACCAGGACACTGGGACGTTTTGCAGCCGAGTGTGAAGCGTCTGGGATGAGAATCAGCACCTCCAAATCTGGCCATGGTTCTCAGCCGGAAAAGGGAGTTCTGTCCCCTTCAGGTTGGAAAGAATGAATGAGATCCCAGATACAGGTGGCCGAAATGAGTTTCCTCCATAGGATGGCTGGGCGCTCCCTTAGAGATAGGGTGAGGAGTTTGGTCTCTCAGGAGGAGCTCGGAGTAGACCCGCTGCTCCTCCACATCAAGAAAGGCCAGCTGAGGTGGCTCGGGCATCTGTTCCGGGCATGTCCCACTAGGAGGAGGCCCTGGGGAAGACCTAGGACATGTAGGAGTGTCTATGTCTCTCGGCTGGCCTGGGAACACCTCTGTGTTCCCCCGGAAGTGTCTGGGGAGAAGGAAGTCTGGGTGTCCCCGTGACCCAGCCCCGGATAAGCAGAAGAATATGGATGGACCTCAGATTTATTTTGCCTAGTGTTGTGGTTTAATTTATAGTAAAGCATTAAGGATAATTATTGGACTGCATTGAAGTAGTAAAATAATAGATAATGAAACATTAAGGAACTGGAGTTGTTAAAAGTGATCCATAGATTTATTCTTGTTTCATATCCCTACTCGTGGGACATGATACAGTTAAAACTTTCAAGCCAGAAACACAATAGACCTTATCCCTGAATAGCTTCAGCATTACTCAAACTCTTTGGCCTCTGATCATGGCAGAGGCACATTGCACAATTC
This sequence comes from Enteromius thamalakanensis, assembly GCA_032357475.1. Lineage (NCBI taxonomy): Eukaryota > Metazoa > Chordata > Actinopteri > Cypriniformes > Cyprinidae > Enteromius > Enteromius thamalakanensis. The sequence continues at coordinate 11,213,383 of JAUCMT010000047.1, read as the reverse complement.
TGGAATGGCCCATCCAGCTGCATCTCTGTCACAAAGCAACCAAGCTCTGTTTCTCTGGTAATTTAGACTAACAGCTCTTCATTGATTTCTCATTAGTTTTTTTTACATAGTTCAGGACATCAATTAAGCCTGGGAATGTTTGAGGGCTGCATAGAAAACTTTATCAACTCTTTATTCTGGCCGCGAATCAGGCGTTTTTAGAGAACTCCTCACAGCTTGCTTTAGAGACCATGACTTAATTTCAGTTCTTAAAGTCATCTTGATTCGTTTCTATGTTCTGCAAAAACATTTGCAAGACAATGACGTTGTTGTTTATCCTTCTACCGACACCCCCCAAAAATGGATGTGAACAGTCCCTTTCCTCTCCACACTCTTATCAGCCGTGTCCTTTCTCTTTTCACTCTCTTCCTGCTGATTAATATCTTTGGGTCAGAGGATGTCAAGAAAGCTCTTCCCTGTTCTCACCAAATACTCATTTCATACCGTGTAACATTGTGTGAATATAAAAAGATTTTAAGTGCCGGACTTCCCTAATAAAAAAAAAACAGCATACTGGTTAGGTATGTTATGAAGCTTGGCTGTTGGTATGAGCTGGTTGCTTAGGACCGTCTCTAACCAGCTCAAAACCAACACCAGGAACACCCTGTGGACGTTCTCAGAAAGGATCCGGCCAGAATCGAGAGTTCTGGTCCTTACAGCAGAGTCCAACTTTACTTGTGTGTGTGTTTTTGTTCATGTTACTATGCACAAACTCACCACACCCCACTGAGCTTTTTGCTTTCCAATCCTAAAACTGTCAGCAACAAGACCATTCAGATCCAGTCTTCCATTCATCAGCTAAGTATGTTTTAAAATATGGCTCTCCACATCACAGACTGGTGAATCCTTAATTTCAGCTTCTGACTCATTAAACCCACAGCTCCGAGTCTCTACATCCAGTATTTAAAATCAGCACGTACATGATTTACTCTGAAACATGTGTTTGTGTTCCTGCAGTTATGCATTATGCGTGTGATGAGTCTGTTATTTGCTCAGAATGCCAAACAGACTTGTGGGAAACACAAAGATAGATGCCTATTATCTCTTGGGAGATGTAATGTATGTGGGAGAGAAAATGTTTGTGTGAAATCGGATATTTGAACAGTCAAATGGTACTGACGCAGGATTTTAGGCGTGTCCATTTTGCCAGTACGAGTTGATTACCTTAGAAGTGAACCCATGGGACTGAAGCTCCGCCCCTCTTTTGAATCATTTCCTGTAATAGCCAATCGAATTCCGAGACCAGATAGACCCTAATGTCAGGAATGACGCATTACACGTCTCGTTTTAGACAGCAGCATCTGGTAGGACAGGAGAGTTGTTTTCTCACATCACTGTAGAAAAGCTTATAACCCACTGAGAGTAAAAAGGGATTAAAAAGAGAAAATGTGAGGTTTTGGAAAAGAGTGTGAGGTGTGTGAGATGTTTAGGGCTGCAAGTGTGAGCAGAAAAAAAGATTTTCTCCCTCATTAGACTCTGAGCTGACAGCAGAGTGTAAATAAGGTGCACTGTGAAGTTCAAAAACACTTGAATTGAACATTAAAGCTCTCTGTGGTGTTTTATTTAGAAGCATTGGCGTGAGTACTTTGGCAAAGTTTGGCTGAAATAAGAGGTTAACAGCTTTTACACAGGTTTGACGAATGCCATTAAAATGCTTTATGGATGCTCTAAAAAAGTGGGCTGGCAAGCTGAAATTCCTACAACCTTAGATTTTTATTCCATATGCTTTTATGAAGAGTAAATAATGAAAGATTTTTTGTTTTAATAATGTTTATTAATAAAAATAAACAATATTATTAGTTTTAAGAAATGTTATTAAATTGAAACATTTCTTGAAAAGTTTAGCGTATACTGTATGAATATGAAGCAACAGATTTAACATATTTAAAAAAAAAAAAAATGGACATATATTCTTACATTAGTACACCAATCACAAACACAAGGCATTTATAATTTGACAAAAATAGTGTAAATAAATGCTGTTTTTTTAAGCTTTATATTTATATTTAAAATGGTTTCCACAAAGTATTTAAGCAGCTGTTAAACAATTAAATTAATAGTTAATTCTTTGTTTACACAATATTTATATTTATACAATATTCCAAATATTATACAATATTCCAAACTGTACCCATGTAAACAATATTTTTCTCAAATTGATGTTATTTATACTAATATTGTAGTAAAACATGTGCGGCATGCTAATATTTGTTCATTTATTGTCGTTTAACAATTTCCACAATAAAGAAAATAAACGCAGACTTAGTTCAGAAAAATGTTACCAACCCTAAACTTTGGAACACTGCGTTTTTAACAGTATTTTTTTGTCCTTATGGGTCTTTCATCCTAAATCCCTCTTTCTTTTTCACAGGACTGCCTGTTCGGCAAGAGAGACCTGTGTCTGCCCCTGACACTCGAGCTCCAACACAACCCTTGAGACCTTATGTTCCTCACATCCACATACCTTTGATCATACCACACAGAACAGTGCCAGCCCCCACCGGCCACCCTCATGCGCGCCAGCCACACGTCCCACACCAGCCCTACTTCCCCCAGCCCCCAGGCAGCCCCAGGCATCCTACCCACCCTGTACCACCCCAACAACCTGCCGTACACCAGCCAGTGGTGGTCACAGGGCAAGCTGGCCCACCTGGATATATGCGCAGGGTCACGGTCAGACGGGATCAAAGCTCAGAAAACTCAAAAACACCTTTGAAAGGGTTTGCAGGTGCTCCAGGTATGAGCTAGACAATGTTAACAAAGTTTGTAAGGAAGCTCATGCCTAAAGTGTCATAAGTATTAGATATTTTCCCCCCTGTTCCATAGGTTATCTTCCTGCCAATCCCGTCTCATATAATACCAAACAGTCTCAGCCAGCAGGTATGTTTGCTTCATAAAATCTTTTTGTAAATTTGCTATAATTCAAAGAATTATAACCATTAATTTTTGTTACAGCTGCCCATGTCCCATGGAATCCTGCAAATCAAAGACCCATAGCAACTCCAGGTAACAAGTTATAATGTACAGTAATAAAGCAGTTGTAACATAACACACGGGAAAGTAGAAGTTTAAGAATGACAGACCTTCCCTGATGACAGTGATGAGCATGAATCATATAAAAGACATGCTGTCTTAACGTGGGTGTCTTCTAATGTCTTTAATCGAATGGAAATGTGCATTTATATATATATTTTTTTTAACAGAGCTTCAATTTAGAGACAACAAAAATAAAAAAAATGAGAAACAATAATCACAAAATCCCTTTCTTATTTAATATTCTTGTCTATTTTTTTCACATTTCAATCATGAACTTTACTGTATTGTATCTGATTTCTGCTTAAGTAAAAGTGACAATATAGATATATATAAAATAACAAATAACACTGGTGCAAATTTATTAACAAAAAAAATTGTTGTTCAATTAAAATACTGCAAATTATCGTTTCTTGGCCAATTAAGATATTTACTACCAAGTAAAGTTTCTCGATTCACTCAACCCGGGCAGGTGTGACAAAAGATAGTTTTGGATTGTGTGTGCAATGATCAAAACATTTTTCAAGCATGTGATGTTGTGATACATGTGTCTTCTTCACAATAGTGTCAGAGCAGAACTCCTTGACAGATCCATTTTCATTCTCTGCTGGCCTCACACGGCAGATGTTCTCAGGGGACTTCGGCATCATTCGCTTTGATAGGATGCTCGTCAATGATGGAGGACACTATAACCCTCAAACAGGTCAACTCCAACTATTTAACAAATAACCCTTCAAGAAACTGATTTAAAACGAACATGCCACTATTTTTAAAAATAACTGTAGGGAGGGTTGGAAAATGAGCCGAAACAGTTGAGTTTTACCATATTTTATTCTATTCAGCTGATTTCCAGGTCTGGCGGTAACACTATTATCTTAGCTTAGCACAGATAATTTGATCTAATTAAAGACTTTTCTTTAGTTACTTTGTGTACCAAGACCGACAAAAAATAAGAAGTTGAGATTTTCCAAGCTGATATGGCTAGGAATTATACTCTTTCTGACATAATAATTGAGGAACTTTGCTGCCATACCATGGGTGCAACAGGCGCAATATTACAAAGAGCCTGAAAATGCTGGGGACTACTTCCAGGCGCTGCATAATATCCTTGCGCCTGCTGCACCAAAGTTCCTTGATTATTACGCCTGAAAGAGAACATAGTTCCTAGCCATATCAGCCAATACAACAAACAACTTCTCATTTTCTGTCAGTCCACAATGTAACTATAGAAGTCAAGTCAAGAGTCAAGTTTTAAATAAAAATTAAATAGAAACTAAAAAATTTAACTTTTCATTTTCTGGCAGCTTAGCACATAATACAGTTACAGAAAAATATTAAATAGGAAAAATATTGAAAATTTTTGTCAGTTTTGAACGTGATGTTACTGGTCTAATTGGATTCAATGATTTATGCTAAGCTATGCTAAAAGTGTTAGTGTTATCGCAAGACTCAGAGATCGGCTGAACAGATTCCAAAACTCAGCTTATTAACTCTGGGGGAGTTGGAGAATGAGCCTACTGTATTTCCAAAAAAAGTGGAATGTTCTTTTAATAATGGAGGTTTCCATATGGGTTTTCAGTGAATACCCTATACCCTATTTGGCAGCTGATGCTGATTGCTTCTCTCTCTCTGCAGGGATCTTCACGGTGCCCACTGATGGCCGTTATCTGGTGACCGCCGTTCTAACAGCTCCGCGGGGTGAGCACACAGAAGCCGTGCTCTCGGTGTCCAATCGCAGCGTGCAGAAGTTGGACACTGCGGGTTACTGGAGTAGCCACTCACGGCTGACCCGGGATCAGTGTATGTGTGGGGGGTCTGCATCCTTCAGCCTCATTCTCCCACTCCGGCAAGGTGACACCGTGGCCTTGGTGCGCACTGCTGGGAAACTGGCCATCTCTGATTCTAGAGAGATCCTCTCCACCTTCAGCGCTATATTCCTTTACTCGCCTCAAGCCAAGAGATAACCCCGTCACTGAGAGGGGTGCCAACGTGACTTTTAACGCAAGTCTAACTATTCACAATGCTGCCTCATTTGGAATGGTGTGGTCACATGTTAGCAAAAATAGAGCTGTATTGGCAGGACCAGGTTGAATCCATTGGGAATCTTTATGGGAAAAACTTACCAACGGAGTGAATTCCCAATGAATCACTGGATTTGGTGTGAGATAATTTGCAGAACGGTAAATGTGACCGCACCTTGAGACTTGTGACTATGCAATAGATTTTGCCTTTGGTTATTTATCAGACACAATACTATTATTTTAGAGGTGGAATGTGTTTGAGGTGGTAAAATATCAATCATGAATGCACTCGAACAATCATGAAGAGAAGAGCATAAGTAGTATATGTGCAACAATCTATATTGTTTTTTATTCTAAAAATTGTGATTTTAAAATATATATAAAATGTAAAAGGTTTATATATTTTTTGCAACATTAAATTAACAAATGCATATTTTTTAATCTTTAAAAACTGGTTTCAGTTCAATTTGAATATCACTTCTTTTACAGCCAATATTTTTATCTATAAAATAAAAACTAAATAAACTTCCATGATGTAAGGACTTGTGCACATTATTTTCAGGGTGTTGGATATTTTTTTCCCCAAATGATCATAAAATCATCACACCTGCAGTATAAAACTGATTTAGTGTATTTTGTTTTAAATGGGCGAGATAAAAAAGTATACAGTAAAACATCACAGCACAACATCTCAGTGCTATAAACAGTCCAACACAAATGTATTAAATACATCTTTAATAGATTCATAAACATTGTCCAAACCATAGTTTTGTTTTTTTTAAATCTATAGTACAATTATCCATTTAAAGGTGTTTATGCTGGTCAAACGCAATCCTATAAAGCAAAACCGAGAAATGCACCAACCCACTCGAATACAGCTACAAATAAAAGCAAGTAAAACAAAAGGCATCAAAGATCAAGAGGAATGACAAAAACACATTCAGCACTTACAACAGCAGTTTCAACAAACAAAACAACGAAAAAAAAAACAAGAGGCTTTTTTATTAACTTTTTTCTGTCTTTTTGTTTTCTACCATTAATGTTAGTTTCATACAACATGAGTGTGTTCATCCCACACAAGAGGTATTACTTTCATAGAAAGAAAGATTCCTTTGTTAACAATTAACAGATTTTACTTCCAAAAATCATAACTGCAGACACAAGGCGCAACACACACATATACATATATATACATATGCATATACACATATATATATATATTTATATTAAATCACAACAGTCAGCTGATCCATGAAATGCCCCAAATTATTCCCTAAACAATGATTTGACTTCAAAAAATGATTTGTGCTCTAAATGTGTACATCTGTTTTAACATCCAGCACACAGTGCTTTAAAACTTAACCATACGAGATTCGAAAGCAACTTAAACAATATCCGAAGACAACAGTGACCACGCAGAGAACATGTTACTTCAGTCGAGTCGTTTTTATCCTTCACTTGTACATTAGCTTCAATATTTTCTAACAATAATAAAAAAAAATTCAGCTTCCTGCTGTTCGAGATCATCCACTAATAGTGAAAATCTACAACGTCTAGATTCTTCGAACTGTCTTACCCAACAGAAAGCATCAATGCCTGTGTAAAACATAAATGGACCTATTTAGATTTCAAACTAAGCATGCAAAGGCCTATCAACACATTAAAGACCTTTTGATACTCTCTCACAGGTCGCAGCCTACTTAAAGGTACAACATGCCTTCATTTTGAAAGCCAAAATATACTACACTCTTCTTAACTTAACACAGATCTCTTGCTGAGGTTTACATAAAGGATCTAAAAGCGCTTAAATCCTCGCACTGAGCACAAAAGGCTGCTGAAAAGCTTTGAACGTTATTGCATTTCTGTCGTGAGTTAAGTGCAAGACGATCTGATATTTTTCCTTTCTTGGCTGCAGCTGTAAAAGTGCGATCGGTAAGGCGTTCTGCAGCAACCAGACGATGAAAATGTCAACAGTTGGAAATAACAAGAAAGCCCAATTACAATGAACTCCTTGGTGTACTTTTCATACAAATCCAGTCGACTGTACGAGGCTGTGCACGCTAAATCTGCTGAACTGTTAATGATGAGCTGTGTCCTCACGTGGCACGGCTCATTCTGTGCATACTTTCCAGTATCTACGAGATTCAGCTCATTTCGCACCATCTGGCAATGCATATTCAAACTGTCATACCGTCACCGCATCTTAGAGGCAGTGTATGTTAATTAGTTAATTCTAACTAATGCCTTTGTATATAAATAATCTATGCTCTATAAGTGTAAATTAGTGGCTGTAAAGAATATCTCTGTTAATTACTTTGATTATAAGCATATCTGTATGCCACCTTTAACCTTACACATACCCAAACAAACAGCTGAGCATTCATTCCGCTGACCAAGAGGCCATTGGTCGTCTTAACTAATACTGTAAACATTAGCCCAGTAGCAGTAACACTCCTTCAGAGCTGAAGCAGCCTAACTCTTAGCAGCTAACTGAAATTATATAGATTAGAAATATTGTTACAGAGCAGCACCAGGTGTTTCAGTTTGTGGGAATTCTACCTAAATCCCATTAATGTGGCGCTGGGGTGTGTTTTCTTGTTTGTTTTTCAAACTGGTTCAGTTTAGAGGTGCTTTTGTGGAGTTTGTATTTCCTAGGTGGGATAGGACAGCCACTTTATTCGTCTTTAAGCAGAGATGTGAAATGTGGAAGGGGGGTGGTACCGGCTAAGTGCTTCTGATGGCAGAGATGACAGTGAATGTGTGATAGATGACCCCTCTGGGATGGTTTATAAAAGCAGGTCCTCCGCACAGATCTCAGGGATAGGCTGACGCCAGAAACAGAATGTACTGAACTCTGGGAAGCTGAAAGCTGAACTTTGTTCTTTACTCAGCAAGGGAAAGACGTGATCCACCAGCTCACTCAATCTACTGTACCTACACACAAACAGAGAAAGACAGCTAATCGAAAGCACACAAAGACATCCTTCAACTCTCAAGGAGACCTTGAACAAAAGTTCAAGAATCAGCTCTCCACCTTTGAATCAGCATAATCTTAGACAGCTGAAGTCAACTTTAGAGATACTTTTATGTATAGCTGCAGATCAATGTGCCCACTTACGAGGACTTGTTGCCCTTGGTTTGCTCCTGTATGAGCTCTCCTTTGGGGTTAACCGTAAAGATTCTGCAGACTGGCACTCCAACCTCCTTGTAGGCAAAGACGTCCTAGAAGAAAAAGTCAGAAGATCAGGCTTCAAGCGTCAACTTAGGACACCCTCTGCTGTTTTTTCCAGCCCTTGTACAAACAAAAACATTATTCTATGTTAGTTCCTTGGTTAGTTCCTGACATTAGCAATGGTTTTATGATGAAATGGATGCAGTTCTGCCTGTATAAACATTCAGTGTCTTACTCCACCCAAACAATGTAATTTATTCAGCTGGAAACTATCAGCAGGCTGGTTCGGAGCAGCTGGTCATGCAGTCCGAGACTGTGCGTGTAGCCTGAGGGGACAGCGCTTCCAAGTTCTAAGCATTAAACATGAATTTCCGTGCTGAACTTTGACTCTGCTGATGAGGTCAATGTGTGTTTGAAAAAAAAAAAAAAAAGATAAAAGTTTACTACATTCCAACTCACATTTGTTCGGTTTCCAAATGCGGCATAAAAGGGATGTTTGTTGGGCAGGAAAAGGTTCTTAATGTCAGTAAGGCATTCGATTTTGAAGATTTCTGGCTTCTTCTCAATCACCTCCCTTTCAGACAAAGAAAACATTTTAAGCAAGTGAAATAAGTATGCGTATTCTGCTTTTATGGAGTTTATTCATTAATTCAAGGGATAGTTCAGTCCAAAACAAAAATTGTGTCATTATTTACTTGCCTTTATATGCAAATTTGTATGACTAACTGACGCCTTCAGAAGAAATTAAGATATTTTTAACAATATTGGCAACCAAACAATTTTGTTTACCACTGACTTCTAATGTATGGACAAAAAATACATATATACACATTTATCAAAATATCTTCTTTTGCATTACAAAGAAGTACAGGTTTGAAATGACATAAGGGTGAATTATGGTGACAGAATTTTTTGGCTGAACTACCCCTTAAAAGCAATGGTGTTTATATAATACCTGTGAAATGCAGAGAAGAGGCTACTGGGAGAGAGCATGAGTGGTCCGCGGGGCAGGATAATGCCTCCGTCATTTACCCATTGCAGATATCCTCGTGTCATGTCTGCCATGCCAATTGCCCTTGCTGAGCAGTACAGGAATTTATATCCATTTCTAGAAAAACAAAATGTCCTTTCATCAAAACATCGTTTAACATCCGCTTGTGTCCTTTTAGTGAAGAAAACATGTCTTCGAGAAGATCAAGAATGCAAACTCACTCAGCCACGGAGTGGTAGAGTTTAGCAATGCCCTGATGCGTCCAGTCCTTCCCAAACTGAGGCAAAATCTGCCCAAACACATCTGATCTGAAAGCACATAAACATACGGGTGAGCATAGCACGAACTAGAAAAACTAAAGACGCAAAATCCTCTAGTGCATATTTGTTCTACTTGGAAGGAAGTCCAAGTTTCATTCAACTGGGTTCCTAAATATAGCTTCTGACATTCTTTTTATTCTTAGAACTAATAGACTTGTGAAGGAGAGAGATTTTTTTTCTCAGCTTGGGCAAAACTCTGTGTCGTCTACTAATGAGGATCCTCTCCCCGCTTTAGCGTTTTATCTCCGGCTCTTTCTGAGTGGCATTATGAGAGAGCAAGATTTAAATTGGCTCATTATGGTGACATCCTCCTCCTAGTCCAACCTCGGTCTAGGCGCACCCCACCGTCAGCCGCCCTGCTTCACAGCCTCAGAGAGATGTGTCAGGCAAACGGGTCAGAGAAATAATAAGCGGCAGTCAATCTGCCCGTTTGATGTTTGCCACCCACCAGCCACTAAGGGCACGAGTCTGGAGGCGGAGAGCATTCGTTTGCATAGATGCGTTGATATTACAGCTAGCTTTGCAGTAATTAAAAACCAAAGACTGTGGAACGGTATCGCACTGATATTAGAGCTGTGAACTCCATCAAGCAGTCAGGAAAACTCAGGGAGACATTGTCCGTTAAATGGTGCATTGTCTTCGTGACTGAAAGCGTTAGTGGAGAGGGCTGCGATGCGAGATCATTATTAGTGGTTCATTACTTGCCACATACTCAGAGGGCTTGTTTTGATGAAGCAGGCTCTGTCTTGATCTATAAACCTCTTTCTGTTCTGGCAGTAAAAAACCTGGCAGTGAGTGAGTCCTTCTGCAGTAACTAATGGAAATGTTTATGCACACCTAAGCCTTTTTCCCCCACTTTCATGAGTACAGTAAACTATAAAAATGAAGAACAAAGGTGGATTCTGCACAAAAACAACCCAGCACATGACTTTCATTAAAAGGAAACACGTGCTGAGAGTCTGTGAAATACGTACTTGGTGATGGTTCCATCGATGTCTGAGATGATGACTTTGTCGTCCCAGTTCCAAAGGTAGATGGTGCCTTCACAACGGCACGTGCCCTGGTACTGTGTTGTGATGCTGAAGGTTACGTCATTGGGTCCTTCCTTAAGCTTCAGACTAGCCTGCAAATCAATTATTATCAATGCATCCCTTAGTCACTACATAATCTGTATCATTTCAACGTTATGAGTCAATTTTCTGGTGTATCTCGTGCCCTGCCTTCTTTTCTATTCTTATGCATCATAGCTCTGCAGTTAATTCTAGTATAATCCAAGTATAGTCACTGCAGTCCTATAGGAACTATTATGCATCTAATAACAAAAAAACACATTCTCTGTGACTATCCCTTATGGCTGTTACTCAGAAGTTAAAAAAAATATATATGATTAGACCAGATGGATCAAGGTGGATGGAGAAAATTGTGCAGCTTTTAAAAGGTTGTATCACTTGATTGACATGGTTTTGATGCATGAATAATATATCACTGATAAAAAGACAGAACCCTGTTGCTTGTGTGAACAGTGAAAAGTAATTTTGTAAATTCATAAGGTATACATCAGGAGTAACCCTAACCCTAATATTAATTATAATATTTCCTGTGCAATTCTTTGCGCTACACACTTTACTGCTGAATGCTGCAATATAAATAAAAACCCTTGATAATTAAAGGATTAATGAGATTAAAATCTTAATATATGCAGTGCAATCACTTCATCTACACCATCATTATTAATTTATAAATTCATGAATTTATAAAAATAAAAAAAAAGGCTTTCTTAAATGGAAGACTTTATGTAGCGCTTCTGCATCTAAAGCCGCCAATAGGGGGCAGTCTAGTGCAAATCAACTGCAAGACACTACCCTTTTAGAAATGAGTCACAGAGCTTCTACATAATTTCCTGGAGGAAGCTTGAGGGACAGCTTTTAACAACCATCTTTTGCAGAGCTGTTGCACTTCAGGCAACAAAGCTCTGGATCTTTCGGTCAAAACCACAAGAGCAAGTGTTGGAGCTGCTTATGTAAATAGTAGTCACAGTGCGGTTTAGCATGGAATATGTTTGCAGAACTAAATATTTCTGCCTCCTGACAAAAGCGTAGACTCACAATCTGGTCGGAGGAGAGGCGCAGGGACTTGCGGTAGGCATGAGTAGATGTGTGGCTGTGGGGCTCAGACTGGACCTTGCGCTCCATTGATGATGCGGCGGCGCTCACCTCCTTCCCCTCCTCATCGCTGGATGAGTCCCTGGTGTCCACTCTGCACTCAGAGCAAACAGGGAATCAGTGAGCTAAATTTACAATCACATCCAGATTCCTAATTTAGACTACAGCAGCACCACAGAGAGTGAGACAAAACAGAAAGTAGGCTGGATCGTCCTGATTAACTTCATGGACAGCGAGGGAAAAAAAAAAACAGCAGATAAGGGAAAAGGGTCAAAAGGTAAAATCTGTATCTTTTTCTCATTTTTTACAACCAAGTTAACTGACATAGCAAGTTTTATGCTCCCATCTATAACATGTGGTTGAATTTTATTAATTTCATTCAATAATAAAAACTGATTACAATCCCCACATCTCCCAAAAGTTAAAGGCAGGAAATGATCCTGTGGCTGTCAGGGCTTGACTCACTTGCGGGCATGACTTTCCATTGACAAAGAGGGGCTGCCTTCCTCCATTTGGGACTGCTTTATCTCCAGCTTTCCAGTGCTTTCTGACTGTATAACAAAAACAAAAGATTATTAGTACATCGGATCACATGCATCTATAAATCGCAGTAGCAAATTTGTGTAAACATGTCATCATTTGATTGTGGTGTTGTGACTTTCTACACGATTCTATCATTCTCACATGCTGTCAGGCAAATAAACTGACAAGTCTGATGAGCTGCCTGGCCTATTTCTAGGCTGTAAAATTCCACACCGCAGAGTGGTGCTAATTACAGACACGCCAGATGAGGGCAGCGAAGGAGCCTGATGTATGATGTCTGAAGTTCGTTCTTGTCTCTAGAGCTTCTGCAGTCATTCAGAGGCAGCGCGTTTTATCTTCTTTAAAACAAAGACTTGAAACGTTCTTTTGTTCAAGCAATTACGTGAATGTTGATGCTTGTGTAATCAGATCTGCCCACAGACGTCTAAAGACAAGTACTGGAATGCAATGGGATTAAAAGACCAATAGCCGCTTAAAAGGTTTTGTTCCTACTTCCTAATTACAGCTCAATAAAGAACTTTATGTTTAAACAGAAAAGTTTGGCTTTGCAGAGCGTTATACAAATCTGAAGGTCACACCGCTCTGGTCTTACCTGTTTAATAGTGCTATCCGCTCTCTTTCTCCAAAACCACCAGCGGCCTGATTTCTTTGGCATCCTTTCTTTTACCCAAGCTTCCTCTGTAGCCTAAACAGAACACTGACATAAGCTATTTGACCTACTGGAGTACAACACAGCACTGCAAAATAAATGACTTCAAAACATCAAGTAAAAATATCCTATTAGGTAAAACAAAATACCTTGGGTAAGTTCTTCTGAAATGCTTGCAAACTTAGGATCAAAGGGGCAGCCAATGTCCAATTGTAATACCTAAAATAATCAACATTTGTGAGCATTTTATGCAATTATATTCAGAATAAATTTGTTTTATTTAAACTCAAACCCACCTGTTTCCTATTTTAACAACTAAATTCGGATTGTCTATGATAGCTGGATTTTCAGCAAATTCGTGATATGTGATGATATGCTCCATAAATTTTTCTAAAAACAAGCAGAAAGAACTTTAAAATTACATGTATTGTTCTCATTTGTAAATCTCTTCAAATAAAAGCATAAATCCATAAATCTATTAGCAGTTTTCTGTTTCTTAATCTACAGCTGTGATTTAACACTATGATAGTACGACACACCAGACAGTTTTAGATACCTTTGGAAATTTCTCCGTTCTCACCGAGTCCTCCACACACAGACAGAGTGACATCAGGGAGATCACTGGCAGAGTCAGACAGGCACTCAGTGCCACTGTCCGCTGCAGCACTGCCCACAGACTGCGGGGACTGAGAGCCTGAGTGCATCCCAGAATCCATCCAGTGCTTGGAGCCACCGTCTGAATCACTGCAAATACACGCAACACATCATGGCCACCTGCCACCTGATAAACTTGTTATGAACTGCTTTCCAAGTGCCTTAATCTAATCTTAAAAGCAATACAGGTCAGATGTGCAATTCTCTTTCTACCTCTTAGGAAAATAGCGAGCAGCAACATCGGGCTCCAGCACGTTTAGGTCATCCAGGTAGATGTCCTCTGGGCCCTGGTGCTGACTTCTTTTTGGGACGCCTAAATAAATTTACAGTCAGCAAACAGTAATCATAGCAGAACAGCATACAACAAGCCCTCTGCACTGAGGCGCTTTACTTCAACAGCACTAAATTAGATTGATTTATGTGCACAATTTTTATTTCTAGAGCGCACTGATACAATCTTGTTAAACATGAATCAACCACAATTTTATTTCAACTTTATCTACTCCCACACTTCCACTATCAAACAGAGATAACAAGCACTGGCAAGACAGTCAATCAAACCAAGTACAGACAGCTGCTTAACAGGCCCACCTTTCTTTTTGGAGGGTGAGTCAGTCTTGGGGCCAATGTCTCCCAAGTCCCCACCCATATGAGCAGCAGAGGCAGCAGCTGATGCAGCAGGAAGGCTGTTTGAAGGAGTGGAGGTCAACACTCCACTAGGCATCATCTCCAACTCAGACTCAGTGGGAGTTTTGGGGGTCACAGGTGTGCGGGGTTCAGGCTTGACTATGGTACAGCCAGAAGTCCCCGAGGCTGGTTCTCTTTCATCGTTCTGCATGGCCTCTGAGCTCAGGATGACTCTGAAGTGAGTGTTCTCTGAAGGCGTTATGGTCATGGTCTTCGGTAGCTCCACCTTTTCCTTCTTAGACACCTGGGAATTAAATTTTTTTTGAGGGGCAATGAGCTGAAATTTAATCAGACCTGTTAACTCAAAGTCATAGCGTAAAACAGGAAATAATTTTGCGTATTTTAAACGTGGTAAAATGTGTTAATTTATTAAACAACCAAACACATCTATACATCATGAATAGAATATAAAATATTTAAAGGTCTGAAACATTGTATTACTAATATTTGTTCTGCTTATTGCCTCTTTTTGTGTCAACTGGGACAAAAGTGTCTGCTAAATGAATAAATGTAAATTTAAATGGTGAAGGATGAACGTTTAGAATCCATGAAAGTCCACAGTACAGTACTTCATGTGGAAAAAACAAACAAATAAATGACATGGAATTCATAGAAACAGAAAGGTTTCTGTGTAATTTACCCTGGTAGATTCAGGAAACTCTCCCCATGTCCACTGAATGTGTGACTCCATTTTGAGCAGGCTCTCTGAAGGCCGAACGACTAGTTCTGAGTCACTCTTGGGAGAAAATGCCTCTGACATGGCATGACTGCACAAAATACAATAACAAACAACAACTCATGTTAACTGAGACAAAAGTTAATGTGAACATGAAAAAACGCAGTAATGCTAAAAGAAGAGTCTTCAAACCTTAAAACAAGTCCTCTAATATGATAAGGATCAAAAAAATATCTTGAAGTGCATATGAGAGAGATAATAAGCAGATACAAACCTATCTGATGGAGACCAGTCTCCGTCAGAATAAGGGTAGTTGTCCAAAGAATGACGAACTGTTGGTAACTTGGGTTCAACTTCTCTAACTGTACAAATTGAAGATGATCTGAAAGACAAAAAGATAAAATTGCATGTCCGCTCCATCAGATACGAGTATGTTTGATGTGCATGCATCGGTTAGTACCTGGTGTTGGAAGCAGGGTCCTCATCAGAACTCAGGTCCATCTCAAATATATCATCTGTTGAAGGGGTCGAGCTAATTACTGCAGGAGGGGTCAGCTCCTCTCGACGTGGGTCACCTTTATGCTTCTTTCTCCGTTTCTTTTTTTTCTTGGCTGCCCCGGTGCTGGCCACAGGGGGATCAGGAGGGTCCTCGGGGTCCAGTGGATCATCATCCAGGTTCTGACTTGACCTGTGATCACCTCCGATCCAAAATAGGTGACTCTCAGTAGGGATGGGGGAAGTAGCCAGGTGAGCTGGTACAATTTCCTACAACAACAAAAAAACAGTACTGCATGGTCTTTGGAATGCTAATGTTTTTCAAACAAAATGCCATTTTCATAGTAAAATATAAAGATGTTTGGTGAAGCCACAACACCTGTCAACTAGGGGACACTTACGTTCTGCTCCTCAGTTTCCTGCACAAAGAAGGCTTCTCCATTATCTCCCAGCTTCATATGGAGATCCACAGGCTCCCCGTTGATCTCTATGTCAATCTGAAGAAGTTGCAGAGGATTCATGTAAAACACAACCTTATTTTAGAAGACACCAACAGATTAAGCTTTCAATAAACTTTCAATAAACTTACATACCAAAACTTATATGATCTGTGCTTTCGTAATCATCCAACACCACAAATTTCTGACCTTTTCAACGTCCCTTTTTATTTGATTAAATATATCTATGTACGGAATATGTGTTAGATGACCTTAAAAAGCCAATATCTGTTGACATTTACCCTGCGATTCCCTTCTGAACTCGTGACCTTTCACCCTGTACATCCAAAACTCAGACAAACAGCAGGTTTACTCTCCTGCCCACCAATGCAGTTTTAATCGTTTGTTCACAAGAGACACAATACCCGTTGAGGGGGATCTAGCCACCAAAACATAATTAGCGAATTTGTGCCGCTCTGAAAGCACTGCAGCCAGCTGACCCGCCAAAAGGA
The DNA here is from genome assembly GCA_032357475.1 of Enteromius thamalakanensis. NCBI lineage: Eukaryota > Metazoa > Chordata > Actinopteri > Cypriniformes > Cyprinidae > Enteromius > Enteromius thamalakanensis. The sequence goes on along the minus strand of JAUCMT010000047.1, from coordinate 11,196,992 downwards.
TCACATCACACACCCGATACCACGACCCAGCACAACAGCAGGCTGATACTGAGCTGTTTGAGTCGTCTCAGATGACATCCACAGAAACATTATCCATCAGCTAGAAATACAGATTTATTTCCCAGTGTTTTTTTGGATTTTTCTGTTTCTTTGGACTGCTCTTATACTAACTTGCTTCGTCTTTCCGGGGCCTCAGAGCCTCAGTTTCAGGGTTGCTGGGTGATTTATGCGTGCAGAGTAATGGGCTAGAATTTTAATGTTGGTATAAATCACGACCCTGAGGACATCTCGAACAGAGAGCTCTCTTACGTGCACGCTTGTGGACAACAAGATCTAGATTTCATTTCACAGCGTGGCAAGAAGAGAGAGACGGATGTTGTTCTGACTCTTAATGACTTTTGTATCAGCAATCTAATTTGTTTACTTATTGTTAACAATCCAGATCCATTTCATAATGGTGGTAAGAAAACAAGGTCAACTTGTCTCTTATCTGCACTGTAGGCGAATGTGTTACACCACACTGGGATTAAAAATGCCTAAACTGAGCTTGAAATGCTTTTCAAAGGTTGCTAAAGCGAATCTACGGCCATCTCCCAATCACAGAGCCAACCATGACAAAACTATCACTCCTCTGCCTCCATTTCCTATCTCTTTTTAGTCAGAGAAACCTGTTGCCATAGCTACCACATCTTTCTACAGCTTTTCACACATCCTGTACATAGTGAGAACCGCTCCACCCCCCATCCACTGCTGTTTCTCATGCACACTGGTAAATGTTTTATGCTAAACAGTGTAACACATTCTGTCTGTGTACTATAGATGATTGAAAACATCCAAATGGCTTCAACATGACTGGAACGCTTTCAAATATGTTATTTATTTCACTATAATCTTGTTATTTAGTGCTGGAGATAAACACTTAGACTATCACAGAATTCTCACAGATCATGTCAACAGCCTACTTCCTCAACAACTACAACATTTCACCATTTTTAAAGAGAGGAATTGAACACAACACTTCCGCACTCACAAGGTAATAGATAAATAATGATTTTCCTGTCTTCCCATTCAAGCATTTATTAAGCCTTTTTTGTCAATGCTCTTTGTCTGTTTACATGCAGTACCCTCTGCTGAAATCTTCTGTCATGAACACGCCAGCAGAGAAACTTATTTATAGAGCTGCTGCAAAAGCACAGGCCTGCATACGGGCCATTGAGTGTTTTCAAATAAACCACCGCAGACATGCACAGATGAAGGCATATTTAAAGACAGCACAATCATGAGGACATTGTGCATTCAAGCTGAGCTTGTTTGATCGTACTTGTGTTTGCTCTTTCATCCAGTCATTATGGTGCAAGATTACTGCTGCCATAGGCTCCAGACTGGAAAGCAGAAAAGCAAATATTGTCCAAAGCTCAGATCAATTATATTGATAGTGACCCGTCTGTGGATTTTTCTTTATTCTGTGTTTTGAAAAGTTTTCAGAAACTCAGTTTTTTTGAGAAAAATCTATATGCCTTGGGCTTGTTGATGACACCCACGATTTATCTTCATGTTTTATTTGAAAATCCTATTTTCTCTTTAACACTCACCACTTTCTCTTTGGAGCGCAGCACACCCAGTTTTCCGAAACGCACATGGAAAGGGGAGCACTGGTAGGTCCCGTCCTTCTGCCGGACCACCACTACATCGATGCAACCTGAAAGTGTGGCTTGGTTAATGCCCTTATACAGCTCCTTCATGGTCACCAGTACCTGACCAGCCAGCTGCCCCACGTAATTCATGGTGTCCGCCTAAAAAGATGAACAGAAAACAAAACTAACTAAAAAGACATCACACAGGAAACATGAATTTAATTTTTTCCCCACTATATCTGTACATGATAAATGTGGCATGATCTCCTTTTAACTCATTTCAAAACTGAATTTCTATGTTCTTTTTGGCTCCCTTTTTTTGTAAAACTGTTATCAGCAGATGGCTCAATGCTGTCTTAATTCGCTCCAACATTAATGTCAAATAGGTGAGCAAAGAGAGCAAATTAATCTCAAACAAAAGACACATAAAGATTTGTTTATTTATGTTTTTTTTATTCCTAACATACTTGTAGTACCTGTTTAACAAGTACAAAATACCACAGCAAGATATGGGTGCAAAAGCAGCTGCAAATTTAAGAAAACTCACTGACATGTTTACCGATGATTGCAAAAAAAGCGACATGCTAAATTAATCCCCAGCAGACTGCGTTAGTGAAGTTCACAGAAACGCTATTTCTGGAATTAATTATTATGCTAACGACAATGAGTAATTCTGATTTAACAACATGGCTCATTTTAGCCTTTATGAGGTCTAACAATGTGAAAATGGGCAAGTTATTTTTAAACATCAGATCAAGGAAACCACAAGATTAAATACTGTCACAGCTTGTATAAAATGCCTGATGGGAGAAGGCAAATAGCTAAAGTAGAGCATTCTTTCTGACCATGGGGCAGCCAAAAAGGTCTTAAGAGACTTTGCACCCATGGCTAACCTACTTTTTCCCCCAGCACAAGAGTCACTGTTTACATGAACCATTTTCTCTGAAGCACTCAAGAATGCTGTTGCCTTTAAGAAAAGAATGAAAAGAGCATTATAGCATAGCGATAAGTAGCCTAACACTTGGCTCAACAGGGTGTGCATTTAAAGTATATGCAACATGCATATATTTTCATAAAAATATTATCATAAAAACAACAAAAAAAAAATGACAGCATACTTTATATTCACAAACCTTGTGTGTAAAATTGGTCATAAGGGATAAAAAATAAATTGTACAAGACATAAAAATTAATGTAAACTCTGTTCAAACAGCTTGGGTCAGCAGCATTTGTTACGATAATAATGATAACATTGATTGATCAAAAATGCACTAAAAATAAAAAAAAAATTCACAATATAATTTAAAAATATTATTTTATATTCACTTATATTTGAATATATTTTAAAACTTAATTATTCCCATGATTACAAAGCTTTTCTTTAATCTAACCTTACAGATTTAAACTAGAGCATTTATAAATATGAGGACTAAACACTTGTTGCAAAGTGACATTGTAACTGAATATGCTATTATTATATTATTATGAAAATAGAGTTATTCTGCAAAACAGAACGACTGACTTCAGACTCACATAAACCATTTGTAGCAACAATTTAGAGGACACCGTGAGCATTGGGCACAGATGTGACACTCATATCAATGATCTCCACATATCTAAATATTTGATCCTGCACAGAACAAACATATGACATCCACGGTCATCCTCAGATTACTGTGATAAGTGCATAACTTGTGTGACTTTTAATTGCTACAAAACAGTTCAAATACCTATTAAAAATGATTATGTAAGGCCAATCTCTTTTAAAAGCTTCTTTTTGAGACATTTTTAAAACATAAGCTTCCATATGTTTTTGAACACTGTAATGTTTCAGCAATTAAGCAAGAAGCTAGTAAATCCCAATCCTGACAATGCCATTTTAGTTTAATCAAAATAAAAGGCTTAAGCCCTAACAATGCGTTCAATAGTTTTATTAGCTAAACTTTAACAGTTCTAACATCTCCAATTGTAAAATACACTGGTATGCAATCTTCAGTCACTGAAAACCAGCACAATGCTAAAAACATAAATCTTAGTCTAATATTAATCAGCTGGAAAACAAATCTCCACGCTAAATGTGTTTTTCATAAACTGTTTTTTTTATTCGGATGAAAAAAGAACACATTTTAAGGCATTTACATGACCCAAGATTATGTTATTAGGCATAATCAATGCAAGATTGTGCATGTCAACACTCAGCGAGTTAATAGCTGATAATAATAGCACTTAACTAATCCTAAACTGTACTCTTAACTCTTCCTCTAGATACCAATGAACTCTTTTTATTAGCATTTCTCACTCACCCAGGACCATGATGCACTAAGGGATGAGGACTCATCTAGTTCACTGTTTTCCTCCTCAGTGCAGCTGCCAGTAGCTTCTGGTTCTGACCTAGGATAGTGTCTTTTCATCACAGTTTACCTCTGGTCTTCCCTTCCTTAGAAATAATCTCTTAACCTGTGTCATCCTAAACAATATGTCAGGTGGCCTGCCTACCTGGTCTGACTCAATGATCTTGTACGGCATAAACAAACTATGGTAACCTTTCTGACATTGCAAAAACTTGCGCAAAACCCCCCCTCCAAAAAAACAGAAGTTGCGTTTTAGTTTAGTCAAATCACGTCATATTACAGAAGACCTGACAAATCAACCAATTGGGTATAAGAACCTACTCTCACTAACCAACGAGGCAAGAGTAAGAGGTCAGCAGTTCTGAAACAGATAAGACTTGTTTCCGGCGTGGGGGACGGTGAGGTTGACCGCTGATAAGGGCCTTGAAAAGGGGGCTGGAGGAAAACAGTAGTTGTATTTCAGCCGTCTGTTCAATCCTCCATGCTGATTCTAACAAACATTCAGCTTACTTTAGTTAATGATTCAATTCACAAAAACTTTTATAGCCCACAAAGACACATCAGCTTTGAGTCTAACTTCATGACACTATTTTATTATTATAGCAAATAAATAAATTGGCAATATTATAAATGTATCCATTTTGCCAAAAATTAAAACAAAACAACACAACAAAAACTCTCTCTCTCTCTCAAAAATCATTGTACGATTGGGTTTTACATTTTCTAATAGTTTATTTATTCTAGGTTGCAGATGGGACTAGAGAAACTTTTAACTTTAAAGTCTCATCAGTATAAAAATTCTGGTGAAAATGTGAAAGTCTTTAGTGGAGTCAAGAGTGGTGATTAAATATACTTATTATCAACATGCTAATAAAGTTCTTTGTCTTGAATGGAAATGGGCTGCTGGGGGAGCCTTGGTGACTGTGTGTGATTCAGGGAAATTGGTTTTCAATTGGTAATGTTTAGGAATCGTATTCCTGGTTGAGATGTGTTTTTAAGTATTCAACGTTTTATTTTAAATTAAAGTGCTTTAAAAGTCGAGAGAGAGAGAGAGAGAGAGAGAGAGAGAGAGAGAGAGAGAGAGAGAGAGGGTTTTTTTAAAAAAAGTTCATCAAAAAGTTGTCCTAAGGCAAGAACAGATTTTGGTTTTAGGACAACTGTGATAAAACATTTTGAACCACTTCAAATGCTGATTAGTGTGTACATATGCTTGCAAAAGTATTCATACCCTCTTCATTATTTGCATTTTTATGTTGGTTCTTATGTAAAACTGCTTTAATTTACTTTTTTTCCCCATATCAATTTACACTCCATACACCATATATGTACTCTAATCCAAGATGTTCAAAGGTTTGTATGTTCACCTGCTCTGTTTAACTGACAAACAAGACCTAGTGTAGAATCAAATTGCTTTGTGTATCTGTGGTCTCCCCGGGAACGCCTCTAACTACAGAGGCCACGTGTATTTGTTAGGTACATGTTATCAGTCTTGCAGTGCATAATGAAAATATTAGGTGTAGGACAAAAAGTCTGTAATTTGCCATGACAGCAGATCAAGTGATAAAGGATAAAGTCTATTGACCTTTAAAGCTGCATGACTATTGCATAGTCATAACTAGCTGTACACAAAAACACCCTCCTCTAACAGTTATTATTATGATTAAGCTAGACTGTAATTATCAGAGCTCTTTTCAATAAACCAGCAAAAACCTGTTATAACTTAATTTGGGTGGGGATGTCAAAATTATTAATGTACCGTCACCGTGTTGCTCATACGAACTTGCAGGTCCTAAAACGTGACCAAGAAAGAAATGAGTCAGATAAAAGTTAAAAGAACAGCTCACACAAAAAGGAAAATTTGGTTAAAACATTCAAAATGTAGAAGAGTGTGTTTCTTCATCAGCATAGATTTGGGGAAATTTGGCGTTACATTCTGCCTCCCGTCAGAAGTCCAAACTGCTGCTAAGAACATCACAATAATACACAAGTATTTAATTTCACAAGTTTTACACAACTCCAGTCCATCAATAAACATCTTGGAAAGTGGAAAGCTGCATGTATGTATAAAACAAATCCATCTTTAATGTGTTAACTGTTGCTTCTGGCCAAAATACAGGTCCATAAACCACGATAATACATTTCCTCCGGTTCATTTCATTTTGTCTGCTCACATAAAAAAATACATTTTTGTTTAGAACCGTTTTTAAATGAAAATGAAACGCTTGATCAATGCATATTTCAATGCAAATAGTAGAGATAGCATTATTTTGGATAAAGACAAGCTGGAAGCAGTGGTTTGAAGTTTGGATCTCTTTAATTTTTATTAAAAAGACACAGATTATCACTTTTCAAAATGTTAATTGCTTGACTGGAGTTGTGTGGATTATTGTGATGTTTTTAATCACCTGTTTGGACTCTCAATGTAATGGACCTTTTTCACTGCAGATAATCTATTGGTGAGCTAATTTCTCAAATGTATAAACACTCATCTACATCATGTATGGTTTGTGGGTGAATAAATATTCAATCCTGGGCGAACTATTCTTTTTAACAACACCACAATCTTTTTACATAACCCTTTTGACCTTGAGCCCACTTTAGTCCATTTTACACGGTCAAATTATGCAATAGGAGTTACAGTATTTCAAATCAAGCATTTACTAAACTGCAGCTAAGCTAACGCTTATGTTCAACCACCCGCTCTGCTTTACATTTCTTGTACTTTGCGGTGTCGTGAGGTGTGAGGCAACATGGCCAGCATGAAGTCTTTCACTTACATAACACAAAAAGGTGATTCAGTTCAAGTTCAGTTACAAAGGGCAAACAAAGCAAGCGAAAATAAGCAGTCTTATGCATACTCCCCTACTATAAAACAAATCTTAAGTCAAAATATCCACTTTAACACAATTCAGTTCCTCAGTTCTACCCTGAAGGTTTCATTTTCAGTTCTTTCATATTTAGTGGTAAACAACGTGACGACTGTTAACCAGGAGAGACATATCAAGCAGATATGATAACAGCCGTGTCACACTAAGATATTTTTTTAAATGTTACATAACTTAAAGCTATAAAAGGTAACCCAATGTGGTTCCAAGAACAGAGTCAACAAGGTGACCTGCATTTATTGACTTTTGATACAAATCAAAAGTGCTTTTGCTCGAAGTTGTAAAAAAGTTTGAAAACAGCTATCTTTATCAGCACTAATGGTCACTAATACTGTACAGTGTGAGTCCGTTATTGTTTGTGTGATTACAGCAAAACTGTTCATTTGTCAGGAAAGGAAGTGATGACTGCTGCACTTTTCTTATAAAGGAGTCGAAAATAACTGCATTTGGAAAAAAAATGAAATATTCTTTTTTCAAACAAAGTATTCATACACTAATGGTCAGTGTGTAAAACTGTTGGCCAGTGTAATGACATTTAACGTTAATGCTGCTGTTTAATGAAACTAACGTTAGTGTTATGGATAACGTAAGACACAACAGCAACTCCGCATTTAAGTAACATTTTTAAACAAAATGTAGCATTAGCCAGCTCTAAATCAATAAAGAGATATAAGAATTGAAACTGTTTGACAGTTTAAATGAGATGTTGGCTTACAGGGAATGTTCCTGTCAGAGCATTCTGGTTAACGTTAGCTCGACTAGCCGACCAGCTAAACTGACATTTACATCCCTATGCTATCAAAGTACGACATGCTTATGTCATTAAAACAGGTAACGTTATTGTTTACGTTTACATGGTACGTCTGGACGAAATGGTTACTCAGAAATGGTCTCGTGTAATGTTTACCTTTCAGCTGCTGTTGTTGTTGAGAAATTGGACGTTGTGTCGCCGTCTGCTTGCCTGCTCTCTCTCGCCGACGTTATTCATTCATTTCTGAACAAGCCCCGCTGACGGCAATGAATACTTGCACCTCTCAGCGCCGACCGGAGCCCTCCTGGTTGTGTCGTGTATCATAACAGTGGACAGTTTTTTTGGAGGGTCACTCGCACGGTTCGTCCACCGCGAACCGGTCAGGCAGCGGCTCACACACAGCAGCAGCGGCGGCGGTGGTTAGCCGTGACGTGAGGCACTTCAAACAGAGGCCTCTCACGTGACCGCCAAAGCAGAATTCCCCCGAGCGCAGTCTAGAATTCGCGAGATAACGCCACAAGCCACTTCCTTTTATAAGTTTGTTTGTGATTGCTTTGTTCAGTTACTAGTTAGTAAATAAAAGGTTTAATTTTCTAATCGACACTTACTCCTGCACTTGAATGTTCACCGGTGCAGGCCATTGCGCTCCAGGTTTGGCAGGTTTTCGAGTCAACACACATTTTCTGCATTGCAACGGGTTAAATTTATTGCATAGCATTGACTATTGGTATTCTGATAAGGATCTGTGTCAGCTGATATGAGCCCAAAACAACAAAGCCTAAAACAGCCTATCCTGCGTTATCTTAAGTACCTGCACAAATTAAGTAGCCTTGCAACAGTGCCAACTGACTTTACCATGTTCATATCTTTACATATAAAGAAGACACAGAATGCATTAAGCAAGATTCAGCAGACATACAACAATAAATCATAAAACTACAAATGAGATTATACATATTTTTTTTTTTTCTCGAGAAAGGATTTACCAAATCACATTATTGGTTTAGTAACATTTACCATTCTGCGGTATACTGTTGAGTTAGATTTTTCTTTTTCTTTTTTTTCACAAAGCAGTAGATTGACAATGGAAACTACACAACCAATTTCAATTAAAATGAGACAACAGTTGAGATACATTCTAATGTTCCAGTTTATGCTTAGAAATAAAGCAAGACCCAAAGCTTTTTAATTCAAAACATTTAAATATTGTTATACCCAAGCAACTATTACCTGCAGGTACATTGCAGTTACTTAAAGCAATGAGATGCATGTCTTCACTTGCTAAATGGCCTTTGCAATTTTTTTTTATGTCCCGAGATTAAGAAATGACAATATTTTATAAGACTAATGCATTACAATTACTCGTGGTACCATGATTTTAAACTTAACACATAAATATGCTTACTTTTTCATACAGTTCATCCATTAGCCTGGGTTAGTAATTCACACTGTATAGTTTTTAAAGTTGGAATGGCAACAGGTCTTCATAACCTCGCTGCCCAAGTTCAAATGTAAAATACACCTTACACTAGACTTAACTCAGAAATAAAAAGTTGTTAAAAGGAGATTTCACCTCAAATTTAAATCATCATCATATGCTCATTCTTAAGTTCTTTTTTCTTCTGTGAGTCCAGAAACATTGTTCATAATCAGATACAGCACCAGCTTGACAAACTATGGGGTGGGGAGGGCACAAGGATCGAAGTGGCTGGGCCAGGCATGCACAACTGTTGGTAACCAGACAGTTGATGGCAGCCACTGGCACTGACAGTATTAAAAAACACAGTGGAAGTCAACGGCTACCATCAAGTGGTTACCAACATTCTTCAAAATGTTTTGTGTTCGACAGATTGAAGGTGATTAAATGATGACCGAATTCTCATTTTTGTATGAACTATCTTTTAACCCTGAGTTAAGTAACAGCCTAGAAGCTTATAATTGCTTACATCAGGAGAATTATGTTTATTAAAATGTTTACTTAAGGCATTATTCATATACAATAATGCAATGTTGGTGGGCATGCTTTGAATTAAAAAGCTTTGGAAGGTATACTGGTCATATGTTAACCCCCTCTCTCCCTCTGTGCGTATCTTTACTCCTTCTTCACTGCTTCATCCTCTGGGATGTAGACACTGACGGTAAACTCTGCCGCCTCTGTGCCATACTTGTTCTTCACCAGCAGGGCGTATTTGCCTGAGTCGATGGTTGTAACAGCAGCGATGGTGATGCTGGCAAACTTGCCATGCTCAAACTTCAGCGTGTAGTGATCATCAGACAACAGAGGTTTATCATTCTTCACCCAGCTGACCTCAGGAACAGGATCACCCCATACATTGCCGGTGAGGTTGAGGGACTAAAAAGGGAGGAGAGGGATAAAATGTCAGACCACATTATCAATAAACCCTTTACGAATTGTGATGCACATGTGATTGATTGTATTACCTTGCCTTCCTGAATAGTGACTACATCAGGCAGGCCGCCCACCACACGAGCACGGTCTATAGATACACAAACAGTTTAATATGCAGCAGCTTCAAGAAGTTTTAATATGCAATGAACCAAATTAATATCTGATCTCTCTAAAAGTGTTTGTTCAGGCATATTAATTTCATGTACTGAACACAGAATAATAATACCAAACTGAAAGAATCAAATTGGATTGCTTTTATGGAATGACATTGTGAATCTGTACAGCCAAAGAAAATCACATACTTCTCTCTGCTATGGCCGCCGCCCTGAGGAAGGAAAGACAGATAAACACTCGGTTATTTAAGTCTTTAAATAGTGACTCCAAAGGTGATGCATGCTTCTCACACTTTTCAATATCAGGAAAAGCTGCACTGCAAGTCTTCTGTGACGCACTCATGGGTGGTCTATTTTAGGATTGTTCTGACAGCTTATTCAAGCAGGTCTTGATCATAAAAAAGCTGAAAATTAACAAATACTTGTTACATTAATAGGATATAAAGTAGTTTAAACTTACTTCAGCCTCTTGAATTCTTCAAATGCTTCCTCCCATGCTACGTAAAAGGAATGATAGGGGGATAAGTGAAAAAGAAAAATATAAAGCTAATACCAGGTACTGTGTATAATTGTGTATACATATAAACCCGCACTCATGCATGTATATTTAAGAAAAAATTTATAATTTATACTGTATATGATATAATTGAAATGAATATATATATATATATATATATACACACACACACACACACACAGTACAAGTAAAATACATGTAATTATTTTTTATATATATGCTCTGTATATAT
>JAUCMT010000047.1:11150378-11174297 GCA_032357475.1 Enteromius thamalakanensis | reverse complement strand
CAGCGCGAAACTGTAAAATGTGTTAAACAAGTGTCATTTAATCACAATGAACAAAGTTTTTTTCTTGAGGTGCTTACACTTAAAATGAGCGGCATCTCTACTTTCGGTCAATTTTTCGAATATGACGCTTCCTTTCCCGGAGCCTTATGGGATAGGAAAATGTCCATGTTATGCTTACTACAGAATTCAGCCGGAAGTAGTAGGTCATCCGGGTACTTCTCGCCTACTGAATTTCGAACGCTATGAATTCGGACATACTACTCGCCTCGCATGATGTTCTTCGCGTACTATATAGTAGGGAAGTAAGCAATTTCCGATGCAGCATATAGCCAGGTCTACTTCTCTCTGTTTATGTCTATAACCAATCAAGCGGGTACTGGGCTACTTCGCAGCATTACCTACCTGAATGTGTATAGTCTTAATAGTGTGTATAGAAACACTTATTACAGGTGTACCGTAGTGATTCAGGACAATCCAAAAACACAGTTTGGAAAATAGATTCATGGTGTACTGGCTTATTATATTACATTTTTAAGTGTTAAACACAAAAAGGATACGGACTGCAGCTTTAAAATAACTGTTTTTGAGTAATTCCCACTCCTGTTCAAAAGTTTGCGGTCAGTAAGATTTATAACAACAATACTTTTATTCAAGGACTCGTGACAGACACGACATCAAGACATTTAAAGTGTTACAAAATATTTCCATTTAAAAAAAAAAAAGCTGTTCTTTTGAACAAATAATCCTTAGAATTCTGAAAGATCACAGTTTTGACAAAAATATTAAATATTACAACTGTGATAATAATATGAAATGTTTCTTGAGCACCAAATCAGCATATGAGAATGATTTTGTGACACTGGACTGGAGTAATCATGACAGGAATTAACTACAAATGGAAAAATTCAAAATAAAATAATATTATATAAATGCTGCCTCGTTAAGTATAAAAAACCTATTTTCAAGACATATTTAATTAGCAGAAATATCTTACAAACCCTTTTGAACAATAGTGTACTTGGACAAATCATGAAAGATGTGTACAGTATGAAGCATGTAGTACAGCGTGTTATTTCACCTGTGGGGTCTTCCTCAGTGAATTTGATCATTCCAGTCCATGGAGCTGAGGGACCAGCTGTGAAAAAACATACACACTCCTTATCATAAGCAAAACTGATTGGCTTTGTTTATTAGTTTTAATTGAATTCAAATTTTTAGTCTGCATTCACAAATCTTTCACCTCTAAGGCGAGCACGGTCTGATGGATCCATGGCAACTACAGGGTCAGAGGCCCGGGATGGGCGGCTCACACCAGAATTGTTGAGGGCTCGGACCCTAAAGGTGTAGGAGCGGCCCTCAATAAGCCCAGTGACAGGAAAACGGGCATACTTCACTGGAGTGTCATTACACTGGGTCCAATGATGAGTGCCCACCTCCAACCTGTACAGAAATATTTAAATGATGAGTACTGATGTGAGCACTACTGTATGACCTCATTGCTAATGGCATATGACTCACCTGTCAATGAAGTACCCAATGATGGTACTGCTGCCCTCCACTGCTGGCTGCTTCCAGGTAACAACCACATAGTCTTTATTAGCGTCATGACAACGCACATCAAGAGGAGCAACAGGAACCCCCTCCTCCTCCACATCAGCATCTGATATACACAAATCAGCTTGATTTGTACCCTGCTGTCACATCTAATTATGGCAAAGTAAGATACATGACAGCGCCTCCGCTCTGTGAGCAAAGCTAGCTAATTTAAGCTCTCTTAACTTAGAAAGTGTTTCAACGATCTAATCATGTAAGCCTCGAGGGCTTATAAGATAATGTCAAAAACAAAAACTTTATAAAACCTTTTTTTTGTAACATTCAAAAGCGAACAAGCCTAAAATCTAAACATTTTATTACAGTGGCAACGTCTCCAGGATGCTTCAAGAAACCTACCTGCAAAGCTACAGTACTGGTAAAGGTATGTAATAATGCTGTAAAATTAGGATGCTTTCAAAAATAATTACACAAATAGATTTTCTTTATCAATTAACTTCTATTACCTAAATTAAACCAGCAATTAGTGTGAGCATGCTTTGCATTTAAAGTAGCTTTTACTGTGGGTACACATGCAATGTTAATTTTTTTATATTAAATGTTAATATTTGAATATTATGTATTTAATTAAAAATCTACACTATGAAACTATAGACTTTGGGCTCAGTTTTTATGCTCGTTTACTGCATTTATTTGATGAAAAATACAGTAATTATAGAATATTATTAAATACAATTACATATTTATATTTATTTACCTTTTTACATTTATTTCTGTGATAACATTTCATATTATTATTATTCATTTTGTGGAAACCATGATACATGATTCTTTGATATATTAAGCATAAAAACAGCATTTATGTGAAACAGAAATCTTTTTAAATTACGTTTTATGTCACTTTTGATTGACTTAATCCATTCCTGCTGAATAAATGCATTCATTTCTATCACAAAAAGTTACTGACCCCTAACTTTTCATTTGTACTTCACCCTGCTTGTCACTAGCGCCGTCAACCAAAGATAGAAGCAGCATTCCCAGAGAGAAACCTTATACATGTGGTCACACTTAAAGATACAGCGCACACAGCTTGTGCAAGGACAATAAGACCTTTCTTCTCAGCGTAATAGTACTCGGTGCAAGCATACAGACATATCTCACCTCTGACAAACACGTAGGCAGAGTGGGTGTCGAAGCCTGACTTGGTGTTGACACGCATAGTGTACAGACCCTCATCTTCTTTGTTCAGATGCACAAGGGTCAAAGTGGCTCGCTCACCACTCCAGTGCATGTGCACCCACTTAGAAGATGACAAGGCGACACCTGATAAAGAAAAGGGATCATTATAGACTGTAAACTGCACTTTAATTAATAGTTACTGCCTATAAAGAGCAAAGAGGAGGACAATAGCTAAAAGTATGCTTCAGTAAATTTGTAAGTAGCTTTTTTTAAATGCACTTTCAATGCACTCACTTACCATTTCTGAACCACACTACCTCTGGCTGGTAGCGCTTCACAGTGGGGTAGACAATGACTGTACAGCCCAAACTCATGGTCTCTCCCTCACGGCCAAAAGAAACGTCAAACTTGTCAATGATGGTAGTGTTGAAGGTCACACCATATTCATGGCTGAAACCATCTGAGCGGAATATGAATAGAAACAGCTTAAAGGTCAAACGATTTCTATTATACACATACAAATGAAAAAGAAATGTGGTTTAAAGAATTTTTCGCAAAGACCAAAACATTACATTTATATAAACATTTGATACGAGTACAGATGTGATCATAAAATAGAATTAGATGGTATGGGAAACTTACGAGGCCTTTCAGGCACTTGTTCTCCTTCTTTGAATCCTTTAGAATGAAAATGCAAATGATTTGAAAAATGTATAATGAAACTGAATATCTGCATGATGCATTGCAAAAAGAACCAACTGCTTCACTTGAAATATTCTGGTCAACCTTGGTGTACGTGATCACCAAACAATATTAAATAAAGACACAGTTAACATATTTCATAGCATTAGTCTCCGCAGAGGCAGTGGAAAGATGCTCTAGAATAACACAGGGCAAACCGAGGTGCTGTAAGAGCCTTAAAATAGAACGTCAAGAGGACAGCAGCTGTAAACCAGAGCAGAGTGACTTACACACAAGTTTAAGCAGTTTCTACCTTTAGAAGAATGAGTAAAACTTATGCCTGTGCTGCAGATGAAACCCTTACGTAATTGATTTACTGAAAATATACACCTGACCACAAAACCAGTCATAAGGTTACGTTTTTGGTAATGGAGTTACACATAATCTGAAAGCTGAATAAATAAGATTTCCATTGATGTACTGTATGGTTTCTTAGTATAGGACAATATTTGGCTGAGATACAACTATTGAAAACCTGGAATCTGAGGGTGCAAATAATAATTAAAATATTGAGTTTTGATATATTCATGGTGGGAACATCTACAAAATATCTCAGTGGAACATGATCTTTACCTACTAACCTAATGAATTTTGGCATAGAAGAGAAAATCAATAGTTTTGACAATGTACTATTGCTACAAATATACTTGTGCTACTTATGATTATGAATGGGTTTTGTGGTCCGGGGTCACATACTGTATATAATTTCTAATATTAAAAAGGCCAGATCTGAGGCATCAATACACAACATTTGAACCACATGTAAAACATTATATATAAAAAAAAAAGATTGAAATCCAATTAAAACTAATGAAATACTCACTTTTAATAATGACAGGGGCAAACGCAGAGCTTTCTCCCTTCACATTAAGTGCAGAGATTCGGTACTCCGCAGTGTCACTAAAATTACAACTGCAACCCACAAAAATAATTTTCATATAATTTCAGTATAATACAGTTATATAATATATCATTTTAAAAGAATCCAAAATAACAGTCACGCCTTTAATGTTTATCTTCTTCATACATCTGATATTACTAAGAAATTTAATCATCTCATGCATATAGTGCAATATAATAATAAATAAATCATAAACAAACTTTCTCAAACATCATTAAACTAATAAAAAGTTCTTTACTTCTTAATTTCCAGAGAATGCATGTTGTATTGGCTCTCTGTGAAGTATTTCTCAGGGTGAGACTTAGCATCAATTAAAACATTGTTTTTGTACCTGAAAAATTAGGGAAAGAGAACAGAGTTCAGTTAAACCTAGATTTAATGATCATTTTTATCCAGTAATACTGGAATTGTGTGCTGACCAGGCCACGCGAGGTTTGGGCCATCCAGCCACCGTGCAGTGCAGGGTCACACTCTTCCCCTCCCACACGGTCTGGCCACGCGGTTTCACAATGAATTCTGGGGGGTGAGTCAAACTGTCTGGATTCATCTTCTTTTGGAATTCTTCTTTCTCATGCATCTTGTGTAAAAAAAAAAAACATCAATTAGGACCCTAAAATAAAACAGTCATACAAACACTGAAACTGCTGGAAAAGTTAGTGTGGCTAACTAGGTCTCAATATACAGTTTTGGGATACAAAACATTGCACTAATCTTTTTAAAAAGGCACAACGTTTTATATAAGCATCTTGTTAAACATTTTAGGTCATACCTTCCTGCTCAGAGCCAGGCGTTCAGCAGACTCTCTCAAACTGGTCTCTCTGGACTTCTTCACAGTTCTCATCTTGAAGTCGGTCTCCCTGGAGAACAGGTTCCTCATGACGACATACCCCACACCCTCCTCCTTCACCTCCTCCTGAGTCTCCATCAGATCCTGGGTAGCCAAATGACTAACAGAGAAGATTAAGTTAAGGAGATGTTTGACAAATGAGATCCATGTTAGTCTAGACATGCATATTTAATTAGTCAGGGGTGTAGGGATGTAGGAGCAAGTCCTGCCTTAACTTAAAAAGGTCTAACGAGTTTCTTAGACATATGAGAATTTTAAATCAGGTAAAAATAGCAAACCATGCAATCACCTGCTTCTAAAGACTGGAACCACGTATCCAATGATCTCGTCCTCTTTGTCCACAGCCAGGTACGAGCGCTTTTCTTTCTTAGAAAGAGTGCTCAGTTTCTTTTCCTTCTTTGAAACTTTGTGCCTAAACAACAGTGAACACCAACAACATCAATAAACCTAGAGTTTGATTATTCGGGCAAAATGCATCATAGATTTTGTATACGGCTGAAAACACTTTATTCCATTATTCTATCATAAAATGTCAGTAGCATTTATTGTTTCCCTTAAATCTTCCTAACGCTAATGGAACAAAAGGTTTAGTATTTCAGTAGGGTTAATGGAACAGAGTCACGTGGAAGTAAGTCTTAGTGTGTTAGTGGAAAGGAAATATTAGCAGAGACAGCCACAGTACCAAGCATTTATAAACAAATAAAAAAATAAATAAATGAAAAAGCCTGAAATAAGCAGCACTTTAGAAAAAGCAATTAAATCAATTTACTCTACTCCAGAATATTGTTACCGTGTGTGCGCGCAACATTGTTCACCAAAAAACATATTACAAAAATATTACTTTTTTTTTTCTTCTTTTAATGCACATTTTGTTAATTGCGATCACGAAAGATCATGACCGGCTGGTAACAAACGACACTTGAAATGTCATGTCAGCCGGAGATAAACCATTTAGCATGCACATGATCCTAACAGCCACTCACAACAGCCACCTGCATTATGGGCTTTGGACTGATTTATAGATAAAACATAAGAGCTCTGTCCGCTATTTGAGAAGCTGATCCTTTTATCTCTTACACTGTTACAAAATGTTTTGGGATTACAGTGGCTTCAAAGCCGCCTGTGGATTGTTCCAGAAGTAGTACAATAATACAAAGTCCATATTTTGCTAATTGTTTTCTTGAACACCTATAGGCTAAACGGTACAAATGTAAATTGAAAGAGTATTACAGTTAATTAATGCTAGAAATATTTAAATACTTTCAGAACCATTTAAAGTTGCTGTCAGGAAACAATTTTCAACTATAAAGAATTAAGTTAGCCATATATCAGCATTTGGCTTGCCATATTCAAAGCATACATGTGACGATTTCTGCATAAATAACCATCAGAAACAATAATAAATTGTCATGACTGGCAATATTAGATTTCTGAGACCTCCAGTACTGCAATACTGGAATTAATTCATTAATTTCTCACTCTCATGTCGTTCCAAATCAGGATCATTTATCTTTGGAACACAAATTGAGATTTTTTTGTTGAAATCCAAGTGCTTTCTGACCCTGTATAGACAGCAACTCAACTACCCCATTCAAGGCCAAGAAAGCTAGTAAGGACATCGATTTTTAACAGATTAAACATATAGCTTTAAACAGATAGCTCAACAAAAGTAAGATTGCTTCATCATTTAGTATTTCATTACAAGCCTGGACTTTCTCTCTTCTGTGGAACACAAAAGAAGACATTTTGAATATGGTTGGGAACCAAAATACATTCTTTTATGCCTCACAAACAGAATGAAATCATAAGGGTGTGCAAATTTTGACAACATTTGAATTTTGCATGAATTATCCCATTAGACCTCCTCAAGAAGCAAAGTGATGTACAGTTCATGTACAGTTACAGTCGAACTCAACTACTATGATTTCAAGTTCCAGTGACCATAAATAATCACTAAGACCATTAATAACTTTGGCTCACTCCCACAGAGGCTCAAATTCTTCCAACCACAGGGTCATGAAGTCCTCAACAGCACATATGTTCCTCTATAACAAAGGATTCTGACCTATATATTTATAAAAATATACTATGACCATGAAAAAAGCACAAAAGCCACAGCACACTCAGCTGGCCTACTTTTGAAAAGTATTTGTTTCCAGGCATGTTTTCCATAAGGATTAAAAAGAAAATTATAATAATAATAATAATAAAAAGTTACAAGCTATGAACCAAAACAACAAGCTAAGAGATAAATCTCAATATTACAAACTAATTATAGTGTAAACAAAGTGAGATTCAGTCAGGCACAGCGACATTTGCAGCTTTGAGGCAGAACATCTCGTCGTATGATCAGACACAGATCTATACAAATATATACGCAGATTGAGAGTGTAGGGAAAACATGCTTTTTGTCATGGGAGTGGGCGGTTGCTGCTGAGCACTTAAGAAGCGA
Source organism: Enteromius thamalakanensis (assembly GCA_032357475.1). NCBI lineage: Eukaryota > Metazoa > Chordata > Actinopteri > Cypriniformes > Cyprinidae > Enteromius > Enteromius thamalakanensis. The sequence continues at coordinate 11,166,626 of JAUCMT010000047.1, read as the reverse complement.
TAATCATTCCCATGGCAACAGCAACTTCTCTGATTGGTGAAGTGATGCTGAAGTTAAGTTATTCAACGGGAATTTGGCTTAAACTTAAATGATACAGAAGCATATATCATCGTTTGAATTGCGTGATACCTTTTGACCTCTTCATACTAAACCATACACCATTTACTCACAACTATCCAACAATAAAAGATGAAAATAGAAATCGCTGCATATACCATAGAAAAACAGCCTTTTTGTTGATGACTTGATTTTAAAACCTATGCTGTCGTTGGTCATAGTTATTGATTTGTTACTGCAATAAGCTCATTTGCAGTCATCACAAAATGAAACTGATAATAAATAATGAAAGAAAAAAAAGCATCAGCACTGAGATTTTTAGAGGTACTTTGCGGATCTGTTTTAGAGCATACAAACACAATAAGGTTATAATGAAAGGGTTATAATGTAGGCACTTCATATGATGCACGCATTTTCAAGTAAGCAGCATGGAGCGTGTTATAAAAGCACTGGTATCTAAAAAGCAGTGCTTGTGAAGGGGTTGCTCTACAGGGGCCATTCTTCGGGGCAGCATGAGCATTGGGAGAATGTCCCCCATGTCCTCTTACCCATGGCTGCTGCTGCTCCTGCTCGCATAAGCAGCATAAGACTGGCGGCTAACAGATGACAGGGAGGCTTGGTGATAGCTGCTCTCATAGCGAGTCTCAAGGTCCCGTTGCTGCTGTTCCTTCTGAAGTTTTAAGGATTCTGACATCCTGAGGTGATTTTTAGGACCCCTTTCTCTCGCCGCTTGCAGTCTCAAGTACAATTCCCAATGAATGTTAATTCAAACGCACAAAAAACAACACTTGACTCCAAACACATTTTAATCATGAATATACACCGTCAGAAAAAAAGTGCCAAACTTGAAGGCCTTCGGGGGTATAGCAGCTTGTCACTGAGGCAGTAACCTTAAAAGGGACAGGTTTGTACCTCAGTGTAGTAATATTAACTTTAAGGTACTATTCTTAATCTTTAGTGGTAAATAAGGTACTTAAAGTTTTTTTTCCTGGTCAAAACTGTCACCTAAATACATACTTTTTATGCATTTTTTGTCCTGGGAGTGTAAAGTCCACTATTATTTTTCCGAAACACTGTATGGGCCAACACACATATGCAAAACATTTGTCTATGTATCTTTGTTTACTGTTACACATTCTTGTGCAAAATAAAAGGACATAAATAATTAAATTGACTTAATATCCCAACAGCAAAAAATAAATATTCCAACAAAACTGTTCCTAGTATTCAAAGTATACCTAACGTCAGGCACCATAAAAATATAGTCTACTAGTTTTGTCTGTTGTGATGTTGACTAATCGATAAATTTAGATTAAATCGCTACAGATAACTGGATGACTTTAACGCATTGCTTCTTTTGTTTGGGCCAAGACTCGATTAGAAAAACTCAAAAGTGACTTACCAAGTCAAGGTTGCTTTTCAAAAAGAAGAAGGGACAAACTCCAAAAATTGAGAAGCCAGTGAAAATCCAGGCACAGCGGCGGGTATGGGGCAACCGACAGGACGGGACTTCACTGAACAAAAATAATGCTGCCACTCTGCAGATTGCAGCGTCCAGGCACGACCTTGTATGGCCACTAGGTCTGATAAATATAGACCCTGACTAGGGGGCAGGCAGTTTCAACATGTTAACTTTGGGAACGCGCGTAATTCAATTCATAATCACACATCTTTATTACATTTTATTAAAGGAATATCAGAAGACTGCTGTTAGCCTGTAGCAATAATTCAGCTCTAGCTCAGCAGAAGTGATCTCATGTCATATTTTACAACAGTTAATATCATATTTTCCCGGCAAACATCCTCACAAAGTGCGTTAAAATGAAAGGATCGAAACTAACTGTAACTATTGTATAACTTGTAACAGCTATATTTATATCTAAGATATATCGTATTGATTGTGATACGTTTACAAACGGTTTGCTGTATATTTACCGTTACGTGTTGTTTTGTAGCTACTTCTGCGGTCTTAGTTAAATATAAATTTTTATTTAACACGATTAGTATTTGTTTAATATAAAAACTTTTAAAATTATGAAAAAATAATATTTTCAAATTAGCTTTATGCTATTAAAAACTTTTTATGTAAAAAAAAATGTATGTTAAAAAAAAAATAATGACACTGATACCAGATTAAATTGTAATTTAACTAAATTAAAGCAGACCTCGTTTTCATATTTTGAAACCATGAAAAATAAGCACACCCACAATAGGCACACCCGTTAAGGTAACAATTGACTAATTTTAGCAGTCATTCTGGCATTCCTCCTATTTAATAATTGACCCTACCCCTACAGGATAACACATGGGCTATTCCAGACAGTGATGCAATGATCTGTTGACGGGACTTTTCCATTGTACTAATCCACAGAGGGGTACTGTGGGTCGTCGGTAACCAGCGTGCGAGCAGCCGTTGTTTAGGTGTCCTGCCTTTTTTATACCGGGATAGGTATGTGAAATTTTACTAGATTTAGTATATCAGTATCTCAAATCTAGATTTAGATATTTAATCAGTTTTATGTGACGTCAAAGTCACAATTTTAAATCAAACAGCTCAGTTGCTATAGCTAGCTTATATGTAATTATGTGTTATGCTGTGAACTAAACGGGCTTTATTATTGACCATTAGTGCTCATAAAAAGACACTGTGTTTGAATGTGGATGAAGGAACTAAAATAATTATCAAAACACATAACATGAGCTCTGAAGAATTGAAGTAACGTTACTCAGTTGTTGACAGTTACCGTTAGCTAATGGGCTGCTCAGCTAATGTTAACGCAGCTAACGTTAGCAAAACAAACTCATAACCAGTCTTATATGCAAAATAGTTTGTTTGTCTTGGAAGTAAGTCGTTTAAAATAAACCAAAAGTCATGTGGTTTATATTGACATGGTTGCTGAATGACTTTTCGTCATTCTTTTTTTAATAGCTCATGTTATTCGTATAATGTTTGTCGAACGTTGTAACGTTACAATAATATACAAGCCTAACAAGCAATATGTCTCTTTTATTTCAGTTTTAATATCACAGAATCGTCAAAATGTCTAGCAAAAGGGCTAAGGGAAAGACCACCAAAAAGCGCCCCCAGCGGGCCACGTCAAACGTGTTTGCCATGTTCGACCAGTCCCAGATCCAGGAATTCAAAGAAGCCTTCAACATGATCGATCAGAACCGTGATGGATTCATTGATAAGGAGGATCTGCATGATATGTTGGCTTCATTAGGTAAGGACAAAATTAAGTCGGCAAAGCAGAAAGGTTAAATCTTTTATCATTGGCCCTTGACCCATAAACTATATTTCTGCACCCTTTTCATGTAAATACTATTAAAATAGATGAAATAAAACTAATTTTTTGCACATTATGCTTTGAATAGCATTAGAGTTCTGGTAAGGTTAAAGAGACTCCTTAGTAAGATGCAAACTTACTAAAATCATTATATAGCCATTTAGAGAATTTATGCCATTCCTTCTTCCCCATATGAGTTTCTTTCTTTTACTGAACCCACAAGATGATGTTTGTATAGTTGATTTTTTGCCCATGCCATGAAAGTCAAAGGCTACTGTCAAATGGTTTAGTTCTGTCAAATGATTAATTGTGATTAATCACAAATATAAATATTTGTGTTTACTTAATGTGTGCGTTCTGTATATTATGTATATATAAATGGGCACAGGCATGTATATTTAAAAATTTTAACGTCTTTACATGCATATGCATGTTCCTATAATTTAGATTAGTTATAATTTCTAAAAATCTATACCTGCGTGTGTCTGTGTGTATATATATATATATATATATATATATGTATGTGTATATTATATGTATACACAGTACACATGCATATTATGTATATAAAACGCTTATTTTGGATGTGATCATCTAACAGCACTAAAATGTTTAGTTACCAACATACTTCAAAATATCTTCTTTTGTGCTCAGCAGAAAAAAGAAACTGATACAGGTTGGGAATCTTTAAAAGCTACATTTAATGACAGGTTATTTCATTTTTAGGTAAGAACCCCACAGATGAATACCTCGAGGCGATGATGAATGAAGCCCCCGGTCCCATTAACTTCACCATGTTCCTCACAATGTTTGGAGAGAAGCTTAACGGCACAGATCCTGAGGATGTTATCAAAAATGCATTTGCTTGTTTTGATGAGGAGGGGACAGGTAAACATGAATAAACCACTGAAATAAAATATCAAGTAACACTAGTGATCTGTAAAAATAGTTTTATAAGTTATTAATAATCAGTTTGCCTCATTTGTCCTAGGTTTTATTCAGGAGGACTACCTGAGGGAGCTCTTGACCACTATGGGAGACAGGTTCACAGATGAAGAAGTAGACGAGCTGTTTAGAGAGGCCCCTATTGACAAGAAAGGAAACTTCAACTACGTAGAATTTACACGCATCCTGAAACACGGTGCTAAAGATAAGGACGATTAGGACAAGGCCAAACACTACTGAAACAAATGGAAACTACTGTACACTGTAACACTACAACATCTTTAATTGTCTTCTTTCCCCGAATTTATGGGCTAGTGCAAAGGAATACATTCATCAGCAAGTCAAAATCATTTGACTCTACTGGACCTTCTCTTAATCAGTTTAAGTAGACTTGTACATAACAAATAGATATGTAATCGGGGCTAAACCTCAAAATAAATGAATGCTGTTCTGGTATGTAAATGTTGACAAATAAATTCCAGAATTATTAAATGTAGCCTGGAGTTGCTGGATATTTCCATTTTGTAATAAAAAATTTGAAATAAGTTAAGTCATCAAATGTTCATTACAGAATGTGGGATGTTTTACGGAAATACGGTTTCTCCTCCCCAAAACAATAATTTTTAATAACAAACCTAGTAGATTTAGGATTTTACTGAACAGGAAAAGATTTACTGAACTGACACAAGTTGTCTTCAAATGTTTAATTTCTCTCAATAACTTCACAACAGCATTTGAGACAGAAATTGATGGGAAAAACCACCAGTGGTTTCAAGCACCCTGAGATTTAATCATGGTAAAAACAAGGACTGTCAATTCTGAAATCTTTTGCTTTGCACAAGTTCGCTTTTTTCATAAATACAACTTATTATTTTGAATTCAAAATTTTAACTGCACAAAACTTTATTGAATTAGATTATTTAATTGTTAGATCCTTTAAAAGGATATTCTTTCAGCACCATTTTCTCTCTTTGATCAAAATAAGAGTATGAATCCAACGTCTGTCAGGCTAGATAACAAAGTTTAAAGAGACAACACTGTGATCCAGATGGTATTTTCAAAAATTAGCACGAAAAATCTAAACTCATAAGAAAACAATTTCAAAATGTTTGGAATGCTGCCTGTTCTTCTCTGCATGTGTAGGTTGTGGGGTGTAGGCGAACTGCAGGACCACCTCCAGTGCCAAAGCTCTCAGTGAGGTTCTTCATTTGCAGCACCAGTAACTACTGATGTCAGGAGTCTTACTTCATGATCATTCTGCTAAGGCTAAGTTTTTCGTCTGAATCTTAGCCAAGTGATCTGATATTCCAGCTTCGATTTTGTCACACTGAGCTAAGAACCCCTGAGCATGAGGAAAATAAAGAGAACAATATTTAAGATAAGAAATCAAATAATGGTCATGGATATGTTAAAGTCTAAGGTGCTTCATTAAAACCCAAAATTACAGAATAGTACACCCAAAAATTTATATTTACATCCAATGGAACCGTGGAACAAGACTGTAATGTTCATCAGCATCGTAAATCCTCAAAAGTTTTTCATATTTGTTTGTAATTCTATTCTTTGCACTTTATTACCTTTGCATCAAACTATGCGAGCATCTATGGAAGGCATGCCGTTATCAGTCAAAAGTCATTAAAACACTATTACAGATTTTTTTTTTGTTATGTGAGCAAATGGGAATGCAAGAAATATATATATTAGTGGTCCCATTCACTGCTCTTCAAGTTAACCCAACTATGATGACTTCCACTGCTGAGAAACACAGAAATGTGAAAAAGATCCATAACATAAATACTTTTATTTTCTTCATCGGAACAGATTTGGAGAAATTTAGCATTACATCACTTGCTCACCAATGGATCCTCTCCAGTGAATAAGTGCCATCAGAATAAGAGTCCAAACAGCTGATGAAATCATCACAATCATCCACACAACTCCAGTCCATCAATTAGGATTTTGTAAAGCAAAATGCTGCATGTTGTTAAGAGAAAGCTCCATTATTAGGAGGTTTTCAGCTTTAAACCGTTGCTTTCTGCTAACATTCTCCATAGAAAAATGAATCAATTCTTAAGCAGAATACACAGATAAGGCACGCACCTTTACCCTTCACAACATGTTAACTGATGGACTGGAGCTTGTGTGGATTATTATGATGTTTTTATCAGCTGTTCGGACTGTCATTAAATGCAGATGATCTGTTGCAAGTAGTGATGTTCATTTCAGTTATTTCTCCTAACCAATAATCAACAATCGTTCACAGATTATTCACCAACAAGAATATTTTTTTAATTTGAACTGAATTAAATTAGAAAGGATAAGCAACTGTGAACTGTTAAAAAATATTATATACATGGTCATATATCACATCATGCACCTGTAGCGCTTCTGTGACCGGAGGAAAAAATATTATAAAGGATGAATAGACCTATATGAGAATTATACATTTTACTTAATAAAATAATGAAAGAAAAACTGCAACATGTAGCCTAGTATGCAGATTTTCAGTTCATTTTTGTGCTGCACAACCTCTCTATAACTAAAAGGAGTAGTTTCTAATGTTAGAAGAAAAAAGGTTGTGTGAGATTTTATGTGGATATTGGCAGTGGCGCTTGCAAACAGTGGCCCATGAACTTTAAGATTTGCCCCACAAACATTTCAGCAGTACGTTACAGACCCGTGTGTCGACTGAAACAGCCATGTCATTAATCATGAATTTATCTGTCTTTGCACGTCAAAGTCAATAAATATTACGCCAAATAGAAAATCGTGGGGGGTTAAAATAGCCTATGTTCTCTCTAAAAAAGCATTTTACATAGGCTATGAGTAGCATATTTTAACCTTTTTAAAATAACTAGATCAATTACTGAAATCGATAAATAAGTAAATGATTTTTAAACCAATTTACTTATTAGATTAAACAGTCAAAATTCGTACTGGTCCTCCAATTGAGGAATACAACAAGGAATTTACCGTAAGATGGCAATAAACGAGAAGTGCCTATTAAACAAGGTTTCAGTCATCGTTCTAGGTACTAAAAGCTAGGACCAAAAGGGATAAGGATAGTAAGAGAACGGAAAATTAAAGGAATAATTTTTTTTTTTCAGTAAATGTAAAGTTTTGGGTGAACTATTTCTTTAATAATTTAATAAGTCAAAATCATACCTGAACAGTTTTCACAAGTCCTTTTTTCTTCATCCTGCAATCACTAAAACTCTCAGGCAAGCTCTGTAAATAATCAATATAAAGAGGCACAAAGAAGCTTTACTGAGCAAAGGAGGCAGCCAAATATTTTCTGCGTTATTGAGTCATACATCCGAGTGTAAAACAATGGGAGGTGCATTTTCATTTCATGCCAAGTTTAAGAAACAATACGATAACAACAAAACACAATTACCATTCCATCTATTTCCTCTAGGATTTTCATGAACTGCTCAGCTGCAACTTTCACCCTTTGGTCCAGTTTGTTAAGAGCCTCTGCTTGCAACTCTTTTGCAAGAAAACCCTGCAAATAATTCATTAAAAATATGAAATTACCATACGGTGGTGGTGTAGTGGCACCTGGAGTGAAGTGGGTATACACCCCCATCCCCCAGAGAAAACCCAACTAAACCTGCTGCCTTGACCCGCCTGTACATGCTACTACTGTATACCAGGACTACCGGTTCTTTAGTTACCCGGTATTCCTAACTTCTATTAGCCAAAAAAACAGTAACGACATATATAAAGGCCATTTATAAAAGTTAGTCATCTACATATATTTGCATTTACACAGACAGTTTAATGATATTGAAGTGTAACGTGATTTTTCCTACATTACAGCTGCATAAATAATGCTGTCCATCAAAATGGGGTTTTTAAATATAGAAATATAAAATGTTGGAAAAAATACTGTAAACTACTTTTAAACACGAAAGTAAACCACAGGTTGGCGGCAGCAAGTGAAAGTCAATGAGTTTATTCAAGCCACTTGATTTAATCCCATTATGAATGGGTCACTGAATCAGTGATTCAAAGTAGTAATCAATAATGAATCATTGTACCGCTCTCCTGCATGAACAGGTCTCGGGGACGGGCGCAATCGTACTTCAAAGGAAGCCGTCGCCACGTCATAATGCAGGACACTACCGAATGTTGCGCATCAGAGGCGATTTAGAAGTGGGTATGCGCACATCTCAATGCTAAAGAAGTGTGTATACGATGTATACCCTCCACTACACCACTGGCCAAGTGTATAACAAGTACAATGTTCAAGAAGAGAAATTGATCCACGTCACACATACATTCTTCAGTCCTGTGAGTTCTCCATCCACCTTCTCAAGCTTCTTGGCGTTTTGTTCCACTGTCTTTTCAATGTCTTTGAGCTTTTTAAGTTCAACCTCTTCCTCTGGGCTGTTCTGTAAAAAATAAAGTAGCTGGTCAAACTCAGAAATAACTATAATTCTATCTGTATGATTTAATGAACAGCACATTTTACCCTCTTTCCAATCATCATCAGTTTACAACCCTGCTTTATTCCAAAGCTGGATAGAGGCTCCTCCATCTCCTTCAGTGATTTCCCTGCGGCCAGAACAACAATTCCAGCAATCAACAACACTCTTACGGTTGCACTGGCACAGATTAATGATGTTTTATGTCAAACACTGCATCATTCTGTTAAGATAAGCTAATGATGATTACTGTAGTTTATACCCAAAACACAGGTGACCATTTACAGTTGAGTAAACATAACGCATGGAGCCCATGAAGAGACAGTGTTACCTTTAAATATGACTTTCTGGGAAGGTACTGGTACTCCTGTGGCTTCTGTCAGTGCTTCACACAAATCCTTTAACAGTGGTTCTTGTCCATCCTGTGCTGTTAAAGTGATGTTGTGTTTGGTTGTGCCTGAGACGACAAGAACACGAAAAAGATTAAGGTTTAAGTTAATTCTCAAACTGACACAGTTATCTGCAAATCCAGCATTGACATTTACACGTAATTGCATTACAGTTAACCTGCAAACTCAAAATACACATAATTAGTCTCAAATTGTGAATAATATTAACGTCTGTGGCTGAGAGGGATGTTCAAATACTGGTAACGTAGCTAGCTTCAACACTGTCGTACCGTATAAAGCCACAATAAAAAATATCGACTGCATTTTTTTAGACCCATCTTAATGTTTTAAAATATAAAAAGGTAGTCAGATGTCTTTACCATAAGCAACTGTCACTGTCATGGTGTTCTCCGCCATATCGGCACACTATCAGCTAACGCTTCACAACTTTGCAGTGTATACACATGCAACCGGAAGTGACGCGTGTGTGTACGTCACGCCCCTTTTCTGCGCCTCTTAGCCATCTGTCCTTCTGCAGGATATGAACCAAAGATGCCATTGATTCCAAATGTGCAATTTCATTATATTACTTGGAAAAATATACTAATGTAAAGAAATTGGATAAAGCTAAGCCAAATTGTAAACCATTTATAAAAGAAAATAAACAATATGGATATATGGTACTACTTATCACATTAATTTGGTTAATTAAATGTTTAAATTACATTTATCATTGTCATACATATATATATATATATATATATACTTAACAACTTAACACACAAGTAACATGAAAAAACAAAAATTCTTAGAGTTACTAATAGCATGAGTGAGGTTTATCTACAATGTTTTTTTTTTTACTGTTACGAGCTGTATATGTTTGTATTAATATGTATATAATAATAATAATAATAATAATCTGTCCTTCTGTATAATTGTCATTTTAGAATGTAAAAAAACCCGAATAAATTATGCAATTAATACTCATTTAATTCAGGAAAATATCGTATATGCAGGAAAATTATTAATTGTATAATAAAAAAATAATAATCTGCATCATTGTATTTCTGCATCATTGTATTTACTCAAGAATAATTTGTAAGATAAAAAAAAAAAAAACTATATTAAATAGAAAACGGGTGTGTGATTTTTATTTTTATTTTGAGAATGTAATTTTAGAATTTAAAAAATAGCAATACATTATACAATTTATATTCATTTAATTAGGATAATAACATACTGTATATGTAGGTTTTTTTCACAAATCAGACTACACATCAACATTTTGATCAAACTAATGCAAAAATTTGTTGAAAATGTGTTTTTTTATTCTGCAAATACCTTTTGATCAGTCTATCCTCTTGTTCAATCTGTCTTTCCTCTGAAATGTGTTACTGCTGCATGAAAAGCCTGATGACTCCACAAAAATGCTCTGCTGTTTTCAAATACCAACATTTATTGCATCTCTTACAGACTCCAGTTATGCATTTCACACTTCCATTATATTTTAGATCTTGATGGTAAACCAATAAGAAAAAAACAGTCATTTTAATAATCCTAGCAATATTTGGACTAGTTGATGGCTGTTCCACACAGGTTCTTCATTCATGCTACCCAGAACTATGGACTTGAAATATCTGATCAGTGTCAACACTTCAACAAGTTTCAGAGGCCAAAGTAAAGCAAGACACACTCCATCTTAACAAGAGCATAGACCATATAATAATTGTCAAATGTAAATTAATATTAAGAATACGTTTTTATGTGTTTATATGTAATTAATATAATTCATAAGTTAATATGCAATGAGTTGTTTTAATATATGTAATGTTTTAGGGGGGAAAAATCTCTATGCTCTAAAAATAAATAAAAATCTCCCCAACTGCTTGTATCTCATAAAATCCAGAATTATTGTTGCTTGGACATGCATTAATATAAAGGAATGTTCAGATGCAATGGAAAGAAGGTGATCCAAAATTCTGATTAATAAAGGATTATGCCAGAAGTTTTAAAAGTTTAAAAAGTTTAATCTCGTCTGAATTTCCCGGGTTATGAATATAAGGCGAACATGTTTACATGATCAAATTCTAAATAAACCTGAAAAATCACTCCTTGTGTGATCATGTTAAACATTAAACTGAAGTTACAATGCCATGTGCTTGACTGGGCAATGAATACAACACAACATGTTCACCAGCTGTAAACGAAACGCTGATCAGAGAACTGATTCTTATGTGGCAGGGATCTGTGGCAGGCCAAACTCATCCACCAGAACACCATCCTGAGAGATACAAACAAATATGCATTGAGTAAATCACAAAGACAAGTAATGACAAATGATAATGAATATGAATATTCTGTCATTAAAAGCTTTAGCAATGTAATCTGCACCTTATTGGCTTTAGTGTCACTGGGCATTCCTTCAGGAATGGAGGGCGCAGACGAGGCTTCATCTAAGTAAGAGCTGTCATCGTCCAGCAGTAACTCATCTCCCAGAGCATCCAGCTCTGAAGCAGAGGAAAAAAAGTGAAGCTCTAAGCTCCATACACACACACACACACAGAGAGAGAGAGAGAACTACCTGCTTCCAGTTCATCCTCATCGATCTCTGGTGTGCCATAGCTGCGACTAAGAGCTTCCTGCACCTCGCTGGCTTCTTCCATCATGTCTTCCAGCTGATCCTGCAGGTCCTATCAGTCACAACAAATAGTACCCTATTACCACTGATAATCAATCAAAAATATCACTTATAAACAGCCAATATCCAAATGATTAGTGTATATACTTCAATCTGATCCATTTTCACTTGTTTATATGCTTTCTTCATTTCCTTGGCTCCAATCTTCATAGCCTCCACCTACAAAAATATAAAACATATGTAGAATATAACTGTTAAAGTGAATAAAAAAAAATCCAATATTAGAATTGTATTATTGATAATACGGGCACCAGCAAAACAAAATTACATAAAAAATAATAAATTATGTAAAACAATTAATTCAATTAAATTAATTATATATATATATATATATGAATACATAAATAAAATTGTAAAAAACAGTTATGAATTAGTAGGAATAACAATAGAAATAATTTGGACAGCAGTAAAGTTAAATAACAATACTTTACTGTTGTTTTGGTGTCCCTTAAAGACTGGATTGTATAGTTGGCTTGTTCCATATTAAATGACTGTTGGGAAAGCTGATCTCTTTGACCTTCATACCTGCATAAATACAGTGGGAAAAAAAGCAAAAACAGAATTCAACGTTATTATTATAAAACATTTTCATCACTTTTATAAAAAAATGAAATCAAACATAGATATTTAAATAATAATTTCACACTTTGCAAATATACAGCATTAGCGCAGGGGAAAACTCACATTCTCTTTTGTTTCAGCACTCTCATCGCCTTCTGTTTCACTGCATTCTGTAAAAAGATCATTCATCTCACACTTACAGAACTGTGTATGGTTTATCAGTGGGATCCTAAAATCTGAGACCACATTGAAAATCTGGGATTCAAAATCCCCAAAATATAAATAAACAAAATTAGTGAACTTGACAACTTCTAAAGATCTGATAATACACAAGGTGCTCTTTGCATCATCAGGTTTTACATACAATTTAAAAAATGAATTATAATATGAAATATAATATATAACATGTATAATGAGAAGTGTTGCCTTGGCTACTACTGTTTCTGAATATATTTTCATTTAGTGTTGAAGGATGTAAATACCAAAGTAAATTTAAAAAAGTAAATGACAAAAATAGTATAATAGTATAATAGTATTTCAATGCTTTATGTTTATTATATTTATAATGATGTATTAAAAAGGAAAACAGACTTTTGGATCTCACTGTCCAACTGTCAGTATAGTGTATTATTTCATGTTGACATTTTATCAATTCGAGTTTTTGATGCTCACTTTTGAGGGTCCATCCCTCATCTTTTTCATCTGGTCCTTATACTTCATTAGCTCTGCGTCGATTCTCGCTATTTTCTTATCGACTGACTCGATCCTCGTATCCACCTATAACGGGAACAGCACACAGCATCCACAGTTCATCCATGTCTGACACGCAAACACCAATCAGGATGCTGCACTCATGTTCTGGGAGACAGTCGCAACAATACACTACTTACATTGCCTATGCAGTCTGAAAGGTTAGGAGTAGGCGTTTGTTTGCTTCTTCCGAAAAGTCGGTTCATTTTTTAACGGGAGTGACACTTACTTGCTTTGTTAAGGTATTTAAATGATGATAAAAGCGGGCTTGTTCCGGTTGATTGTAGAAGGCACACCATAATAAAAGTCCCGTTTGAGGATAGTCCGCTGTTTTTTTGTTGTTTTAGAAAAACACTTTAGAAAATCCTTAAATTCGGTTCTTCTTATGTAGGCTTTTAGTTGTTTCTCTTTCGTCTCATTTTCCCTTGAAAATACTTCGTCTCGTATCTTATAAAAACCAACCATTACAGGAAGTCGAATAAATAAACGGATTATTTGATGTATATTAATTATTGCTAACATTTGCTTACTATTTATCCAGTTGATACATGTTATTTCCTGATTGATATGATTTGATCATGACTGATATTTATTATTGTAATTTTTAAATTATTTTTATTTATTTATTTTTACATTTTGGAGTTTTATTTGTATCTAAACTTTTGTTATTAAATTAATTTATTATTAAAATACCTTGCATTTTTAAATTTTAATGATCAAAATCATTTTATTTATTCACTCTAGACAGTCTGTGAGAAATATTCTGACTTCTGCATTCAACAAACGGTTTTTATGGTTTTTTTTTTTTAGCTCAATTCAGTGCATATCATGTTGGTGTAACCATGATGATGTAAATTCACTCCATTCAGAAACGATGGTGGATTAGTATTTCAGTTCAAATAATGATGGAGGGTGTAAGTACTAGTAATTTTCCCTTAAAATACATATGTAAAACACACCTCACAGATTCCATGGAAATGAACAGCACATGTTCCTTCTCTAGAGCTGTTCTGACAAACAGATGTTTCACAGTCTCACAGTGACCTTGAAGCGCTACGTTTATCCATTAATGTTTACCATGGCAACGTTAACACTTCATCAGACTTACCAAGAACTAGATTTAACTGGGTACTGACAGAACCTTCTCTGAAAAGTGTTAATGTGCATATAATCCAAGGTACTGGGAAACTCTGTAAAAAGTAAAATGAATGCATTACAAGGACAGTTCAAAAATGTCAATTCTGCCATCTTTTATTAATTTTCATGTCATTCCAAAGGGCGAAATTTAGCAGAATGGTTCCTATACTGTATAGAAAATAGAGTGAATAGTTAAAAATTAATATCTTTAATTAATATATAAACATATATAATACATTATAAAAATTATATAATCTTCAGTGGATGTTTAATATATAATTTCATTAAAGTGTTATTTAAAATATTACCAGTTTACAGAGAGGTTTTTTTTATTTATTTCTAAATTAAGGTTATAGACGCAGTGTACATCGATCATAATGTTTCCTGTGTCTATGACATATCTTGAGATGTTCTCATTATACTGACAAGCATCAAAGGTGTGGAAAAAAGAATGTCTTTCTCGCTGTTTGAATTATGCTATAAGATGCACAATAGGTTGCCATGGCGATACTGCCTTTGTTACGTGGTTACGCTTCTTTCATCTGGCTTTGTTGTCTTGAATGATTTTTCGGACACATCATTCAGTCGTGATGTATGAAAACCCTATAATTGACATCTCTGAACAGAACATGACTCATCTCAACACTGATTCTTACAGTTTGATTTATTGACAATATAGTTTTCAAACACGTAATATTATACAAGCAAGGTACAACTGATGGCAAAGCTCATTTCATTGCAAACATCGAAACACAGGCTGAGAAACCAAGCTTTTTAACACATTCCAAATCTGCCGTGATATAATAGTGTGCATTACTGAAAGCACAGTGGAACTTACAGAAACGTCTCTCACTCTGTGCTTCATTGTCATATAACAATACCATAAAGCATCTAAGATATTTGAAATAATGTCTTATATATTGATTCACGAAAAGCCAAAGGCACAAAGGGCATTACATTTTTTTCAAAAGAATTTTGCAGTTCCTAATACAGTTGTGGCAAGAGCAGTAATAATGTCATAATATACTGTTTATATGTGAATATTAAAGTCACACAACCAAAAAACAGAACTACAGTAAAAGATTGCATTTTTACGAATGTCAAGACATATAATATATGTCAAGACATACACACACCCACACACACATATATGTATATACACTACCATTCAAAAATTTGGGGTCAGTAAGATATTTAATGGGTTTTAAAAAAATTCTTACGCTCATCAAGGCTGCATTTATTAGATTAAAATTTCAGAAAAAACAGTAATATTGTGAAATATTATTTAAATTTAAAATAACAGTTTTTTGTGTGAATATAGTTTAAAATGTAATGTATTCCTGTGATACAAAGCATCATTACACCAGTCTTTAGTGTCACATAATCCTTTCAGAAATCTTTCTATAATATGCTGATTTATTACTACAATGTTGGAAACAGTTGTGCAGACAAATATATTTTTTGGAACCTGTGATTTTTCCCCCTTTTTTTCTCCTCAGGATTCTTTGATAAATAACAAGTAAAAACCACCATCATTTTTTACCAAATATAAAACATTTTTAAAATGTAAATCTATGCTGTGCTCATTTTTGTTCATTTAATAGATCCTTGGTTAATAAAAGTATTGATTTATTTCAAAGAAAAAAGAATAAAAATGTACTGATCCCAAACTTTTGAACAGTAGTGAAACCGTAAACTACTGCAACAGTAGTTTTGAACATTATTATCCATTTTAAATAAATGCTTCTTCTTTTAATATTTTAATGATCAAAGAATCCTAAAAACTATTAAGCAGCTCAACTGTTTCCAAAACTGATAGTAAATAAATCAGCATATTAGAATGATTTCTGAAAGTGTGACAAGACTCTGAAGACTGGAGTAATGATGCTTTGTATCACAGGAATAAATTACATTTTAAAATATATTCTCACAGAAAACAGTTATTTTAAATTAAAATAATATTTCACAATATTACAGTTTTTTTCTGGATTTTT
>JAUCMT010000047.1:11135749-11150278 GCA_032357475.1 Enteromius thamalakanensis | reverse complement strand
ACAAATATATTTTTTGGAACCTGTGATTTTTCAAATTTTCAAATATAAAACATTTCTAAAATGTAAATCTATGCTGTGACTTTTTTTGTTCATTTAATAGATCCTTGGTAAATAAAAGTAGCCTATTTATTAAAAATAAAAACATTTCATATAGAATAAAAATGTACTGATCCCAAACTTTTGAACAGTAGTAAAACAGTAAACTACTGTAACAGTAGTTTTGAACATTATTATCCATTTTAAATACATGCTTCTCTTTTTAATATTTCAATAATCAAAGAATCCTAAAAAAAACTATTAAGCAGCTTGACTGTTTCCAACACTGATAATAAAACATCTGTATATTTATAATGATTTCTGAAAGGTCTGAAAGTAACACTGAAGACTGGAGTAATGATGCTTTGTATCCCATGAATAAATTACATTTTAAAATTTTAAAATTTTAAATTGAAATAATAGTAAACAATATTACATATTTTTGTCTGCAGAAGAAAGCATTAAATATCCTACTGACCACACATTTTTGAACATTAGTGTATATACGCACAACCCAAAGGTAACATTACCAACACATAAATAACAATGTACATCTGAAATGTTTTCTACCACAGCAGTTATTTTGTATATTCTTGTCATCATGAATTATATTTACATAAACATTTTCATTGTCAAGCATGCAATTGAGATGTACATCTTTTTTTGTAGGTCTAGAGAAATGATAATACACCGTATTAAGCATGAACAACCTGACTAAGTAGATTTAGTCCTTTAGTTGGTTGTTTTTAAAGCCCTATTCCCAAAAAACAACGAGTAAATCCATAGACTCCCTCTAAGGCAACTTAAATACATAATCCTTCATACATACAGTAATCATTAATAATCCTTTTCAGACTTAATCCTTCAATCAAAATCAAATACAGAGAATATGAAACACTTATCAAACATGTAAGCAGTTCCAAATACACTACACTCACTTTACTTAAACTGCTGTAGACATGTTTTTTCCACCATTACAGATATATAGTTTCCTGAGTGATAATTATGTGACAATGTTAAATAAAATACATTGATTTTGATTTTTTTTCATGTCTACTCAAGCGAAACTATAAGGTAATTAAAAAATCATGCCTATTATAGCTACTTTTATATCCCAAAGGACTTATTACGCAAAAGGATCTTTGAGCATGATGTTTAATTGTGAGGAACCAGATTTTAATCATAATTACATATTTGGTCAAAGGACATTCAAAAGAGATGAAAATGGTAATTCCTTCACTATATACCAGAAAAAATTTAATAATGGGACAGTTAATAAATGTACAGTATTTGGAAATGAAAAAAATAAAAAGTAATCCTATTATTTACAGCGAAAAAACTTAATTGTCATTTCTGTGTGACATTTTACATTTGATGTCTTTTGATTGAAATAACTGTTCTTTCTTTAAAAAGTTATGTACATTAGGGTTTTATGTTGGTAAGTTAATGTTTACTGCATTATTTTTGACTAATGTATATCTTCTGTATATTAACTTTAACCCCTTGTGAAAAGGTCAGCTGTGATCCATCATGTGGCTGTCTCATGAACACTGTGTGTTTTCGGGGGTTGTCAAAGTATAAAATCATAAATCATATTTTTAAAATTCAGTAGGTTGGTGTTTTAACATTATGTCAGTTAATAAAGTATAATATATATGGTTTTACTGTAAACTTAAATGTCTGAAAGGCTAAAGTCATTGTTATAGCATACTATAAAAATTCCCCTTTCACACAGTCGTAAAATTACCGAAATAAATTTACCAGTAACTAGAATTTACCACGCTGTTCACAAGTCTTCTGTCTTTTTCCGGTAAAGCACCATTCACACATCCAAGTTACCGTAATTTCTGTGAAACATTTAACGAAAGCCCAGAGACATCCTATTAGATGACATAAGGCATCAGAACTTGTACATGCTTATATCGTTCATTTTTATTCTGCGTTCACAAACAGCATCGTTCCATCAAAATGGTGGAAATTTTACATTTTTTTTTATTGTTTTTAAAAGGGCCTGTTAAAAAACCTTGTTCCCCCCCCCCCCCCCCCCAATTTACCGTTTCATATTCCAGTAAAGCCAGCATGAGTGAAAGAGGGTAAGTGATTTTGCTAAAAGATCCCTTTTTGCTCTAGCAATAGTTAGCCTATTTTTCTGAACATAAAGGGTGCGATCTCTTGCTCAGATGGCGGTGGTGATCTGCGTCAGTCCCAGATCATTTGAGTCCTCTCGACCGTGAAAGGACGACAGCTCCACGGCTAGTCATACGGGTCGACCTTGGCCCCTGTCCCCTTTGGCCTCTGCTGGGCACGTGTGCTCGCGAAGAGTGCTTCTGACACGACTGACGCCATGCGCGTCCCCCCTGGTCCGACCTGGACAGCAGAAGTCCCTGAAGCAGCGTTTGAAGTTCTCATCAAGGAACGCATACAGGATGGGGTTCAGGCTGCTGTTGGTGTATCCCAGCGCCACACAGAAGAAGTAGGCAGCCATGACCGCAGTGGTCTCCGGCACTCCAGGCGCAAGAGCTTTGACTAGAATAAAGATGTGTATGGGAGTCCAGCACACCACAAACACGGCCACCACGACCAGCACTAGACGGGTGATGCGTCTCAGGTTGCGGTCTTTCTCCCTGGAGCCCGACAGCAGACGTACGCTCTTGAGACGCAGGACCATGAGCGTGTAGCATACTGTGATAATGAGGAGAGGAGCCACAAAGCCAAAGATGAATACGCAGATCTTCATCAATGTGTCCCAGTATATATACGGGTCTGGGAACTGCAGAGCACATTCTGTTGTGCCTGCAGAAGAAGTATAACAACAGTGGTTAATTATTAATCAGAAGAGAGGACAGCTTAATCATCTGTGCTGTAATGAAGCCACGGTAGGACGGAACAACAAATACATTAGGATGGAGTAGAGAACTCACAGTTCATTATTTACTGTCAGATATTTTGGATTTCTTCCTAGATGATAATTATATGTCACTGCTAATTAAAATCAATGAATTATAATCTGTAGTCTATAATCATATAATCTATAAAAGCAGTGACATATAATTATCATATATATACATATCATGAATATAAATTATGGCAGATTATTGATAACTGCTGATATTAAAATTCTAATTTGTTCTCATAAAAAAAAAGTATTACAAATATTTTTTAGCAAAATCAAAATATGTAAATTAGAGTATATGTTAAAATATATTGCATTTATTCAAATTATATGTAATTTCTGATTATAATAAATCAATTTATATATTTTAATACAATTTGTGGGCAGGTGTAAAATAGGTGTTAACAGTGTTATTAAATTATTGATATTTTAAAAAATTTACTTAAAGTGAATATTAGATGTTATGTGAGTAACTACCAAAATACTATTCCTAAATACCAAATAGTAGTGTAATAATAATAATAATAATAACAAACGAATAATAAATAAATAACCTAAGTATTACGGTTCCACAAAAATATTAAGCAGCACAACTGTTGTCAGCGTTGATAATAATAACACAACAAATAAACATATTAGAATGATTTCTGAAGGATCATGTAAAACGTTAGATGTGCCAACACAGGAATTCATGACATGTTTAAACATATTACAATAGAATAGAGTTATCTTAAAATGCATAATATTCACAATATTACTGTTTTTACTGTATTTCTGATCAAATACATGCAGCTTTTCTAAGCATAATTCAAAAATGTTTATTTTTGAATGTCATTTTATATATCATTCATGCCTACCATTGTTTGTTTGAGTGCTCCCAAGAACCATTGCAGGGATCCCAGCAGCTGAGGACAGCACCCAGATGAGGATGTTGATGATCTTAGCTTTCATCGGTGTCCGGAAGTCGAGGGCCTTGACGGGGTGGCACACGGCCACATAACGGTCCACACTCATCATGGTCAAGGTGAAGATACTAGTAAACATGTTATAGTAGTCGATGGATATGAACACCTTACACACCACCTCTCCAAACGGCCAGGAGTTCAGCAGATAATCTGTGCTTTGAAAAGGCATGGTGGTGGTTACCAAGGCATCTGCAACAGCCAGGTTGAATATGTAGATGTTGGTGGCGGTTTTCATTTTAGTGTATCTGTTGGGAAAATCGATTGAGCCAGAGAGCGTCAAAATAAATATAACACAAGCCATCAGTGTAATAAACTCATATGAGATTTCTTTCAGATTGTGTACCAAATACACTGGCAGCAAACGTTAACAAACATTTGTCTTGCGCTGGTCGTGTAAAGACATCATATATCATTCACACCTTAAACATATCTATTTTTTATGGTTATTGTAGCAGCTACGGCTATTCCTGCGATACGTTATTCAAAATGCTTGAACTGTGCAGCTCTTTATCTCAAACGTCTCAAAACCCAAAACTTATATACATATGCATCTTTACACAGCACAGAAATGGCATTTTAAGTGCCATATGCATGACTGCCTTGTTTTAGTGTGATTTATATTCGTCTGTATATTATATTCACATTCCATGTTCAAAGCAATAAAATGTATGTCAAGGTAATTTTGACTGCATTGTCTTTTCATTTTTCAGTCCACCTGGGGGAGCCAAACTGCCGAATTGGACTTGAAACCTTGACTAAATGTTTTCAATAAAACAGGTATTTCGTATAAACTATCCTATTCTAACATCTCATATGGCTGTTTATAAATATAGTCTATTAAAAGTCGTATTTTCAAAATTATATTTAAATGCACTCGTATAATTCACGAACGGCAGTACATTTTAGGACAATGCTGTATCTTACCTGATAATGACATACATCACCAGGCAGTTTCCCACTAGTCCTACAACAAACACCACGGAGTACACGGCAGTGATGATCGGGATAATAGGAGACATAGTTTCCTGCTCGCTCGTCCAGCTTTCATTCAGTGAATAGTTATAAATGTCCGAGACAGCAGACTGCCATGTGAAGTTGGGCAAACACTTCTCGGGGTGCGATAAGGGGCATTTGTCCTCCTTAAAAATCTGCACCACGTTGCTGTCCATCGTCTGTTCAATTGCAAAATAAGAACAGATGTCAAATTTAGTCGATGAAAAAGTTCAGTCGCTTTAAAATACAGCTTCGGTACAAATGGTAAAATAATAATCAGAAATGGATAAATAAACGACGGATATTATTGCTATTTTTTAACAACACAACTATTCATTATGCATTTGTTACAAAACTAGAAGCAGTGCTTATTTGCTGAAAACTGATTCGGTATTTGCACTTTACCCCCCAAAAATGTCTGTTGCACAGGTGGTAAAACATAAAAAAGAAAAGTCTTACCTTATAATAAGCTGCTAACCGTTCATTTAGATTGAAAATCCCAAGGTTTTGAAACAACAATGCTTGCGCAATGCGTTGATTTCTTTGGCCCGCTCCTATTCAACTGATGACTGACTGCCACCTTACGAGAGCAGCTGCCTCCGCTGCGCGAGCGTCCCGTATGACATCAGATCTCATGTGACGGTCTCCATCTGAAACAGTCCGTTAAGCAGCCCTAGAGTCTCACTGCGACTCTTCGCCTATATCGGCGGCAATAAAGTTGTCTTCTGAATGTTACTAATGTATTGAAAACATAAGCTACTTTTGAGGGTTAAATAGTTTTAAGGTTTCACGAGACGGCGCGCGACAAACTTCATGTATTGAGACATTCCACGCGCGCGCTGTCGCAAGAGAACTCAACAGGCAGGACTGCAGGTGCGATAAATATAGCAGCAGGTAAAGCTCTCCAGAGTGAATAAACATTATCTTTTATTCAAAGAGAGAAGATGAGGAAACCACATTAGTTTTGTCAGAGAAGGATGAGGGTAATTCTGTAGGCGCGAGACGTATTAGGGTAAAAGATTAAGGAGTGATGACGTGTGGTGGTCTACTGAAATGAAGAGGAAATGTCCATCTGTCTTGTGTCGTAGTAGTCTACAGTATAAATAAATGTGCATGATCCAGTTTATGTTCAGACGGTTTATGGGTACAATATGAAACAGCAATTGATAGAAAGAAAAAAAACAAGGCCTTACTACAATAATACTGTAACAAATATTTTCTTTGTATATCAGCTATTTCAGCTTTCTGGATAATCTAAATTTAATAGCCTGAAAATTCCTTGACTGCTCAATTAATGTTCCAGGTGTCGAAGTTAAAGATGGATGGTGCCTTCACGGGTCATCAGAATTATAGTAAATACGAGTTATCTAGTTAGAAATTGGACATTTAAGACCAGTCTAATGCTATTCATGTTAAATTTTTGAATACAAGGCCTAGAAAGCATTCAAAAACATATTTGCAAAATGTGAATTTGGACTTTATTAGTCTTTCAGATGCAGTCTAATGATGTCCGAGTGGGTGCATGGTTGATTTTGTAATTATTAGTCTATATGTTTCTAGTTTCAGGGCACATGTGTGAACCTGTACATCATCCGCACCAAACAACATGAACGACCAGCCAGTCCAACACAGTGATTCGAAGGCACCACCTCCTTTCATGTGACTTTTCACCTGTCTTCACTCGCCCTCACATTCACAGAGAAGAGGCAAGAGAGATGCTGCCTACCTGGTTGCTACCGGACAGTGTCACTTTAGAACAGTAGGTGCTTTATAGACTGTATGTTGTCTCATATTTTGCAATATTATTTTTGAAGGGGCGAAAAAAATAAAATAAATAACATGGTGCTTTGTTTATGTTAGTCTACTTTTGTATTTTCCAAAATAGGCTGCCTTAACTCTATAAAATGCTCTTAAAGTAAGGTTAAGAAGCAGAAGAATAATGTAAGTGTATGATTCAATATCACTTATTCTCTTGCTATTTACTATTTGCCCGTTCTAAATGGTCATTTTAGAAACGTAAATGGAATGAAAAAAGTAGGTTCAGCAAAACCCAAATGCGGTCCTTCATAAAAACACATGTGCTATTTTTTTCCCTCCCAACAACTTTGGAAAAAGACAAAATACTAAGGGTCGACAACAGCAAGAGCTCTAATGGCCTCCTTTAATGTTACTATTTACTCTTCCCTATTGATTTTACTCATCTAAACACAGTCTTGTCATGCCTGTAATGGACACAATAAACATCAGTTCATCAGCATGACATTCTGTGAACGCAGATTCTTGTTAGTTTCATTCTTTCCGGGAAAAAGTAGCAGTACTTTACATGTTGCTAAGAGACATAGGTAGGTGTTGTTTGTGTGGTACGTCTCATACCCCCCCACCAGTACTTTTGCTTCATAACCTCAGGAAAAGGGCTTATAGGGGTAGATAATTACAGCTCCATCAGATATCACAGAAATTCCAGTCAAGGACACAGCTGTGTGGAGGGAAAATGGTTTTAATCAGTCTTTTTTTATTTTGTTTGCTCATGCAAGATTTTCTTTTAGTCTTCAAACAGACCTATGCAGTACATATAACCCAGTTGAGTATTTGTTGATTGGATGTATTGCGCATATTCTGTCATATCCTGTGTACTATTTTCTGCTTTCTGTCTACATTTTAGACATTCATACTTACCACTATAAAACTGCACAAATTAGTCAATAAAATGAATGGTTAGTTAACAATAACCAATCTGCTAGTACTTACTTTAAAAAAGAGTAAAAGTCAGAATGCTGGCTTTAGTCAGTATTTATTTAATCATCCCATTCACTGAAGGTATTAAATAAAATACACAAAAAATATATAAATCTTATTACATTAAATGACAAAACAAACTTGATTAAAAGATTAAAAAAAACATCACACATAAACACAGGCAGAAAATAATAACCTAAAATGAAATATGATCAAAATTGTGGCATGCTAACATGAATGTTTGAATACACACAAAGCGATTTTTTTCAACAATAGTTCATAGTTACCATTATCATGTTGCTGTGAAGGCAACATTAAAACAATCAATAACTCCACATTCCACATCTCCTAAAGTCAAATGACGTGTGAGGAACAGAGCAAAATATTATTCATTATATCCTTCCCCTCTGCTTCAGCTCGCGGCATCACACAAGATTCATTTTTGGTTATACCAAAGTCAAAAGTCCTGTCATCCAGTGGCCATCTTTGAAAGGGGAAACCTAAATCCTAGCTCTTTGAAAGGTGAAACATCAAATTCTCCAAAAATGTTCACTAAGCTTACGATTATGAAAGCTTAATAATGCAATCTGACAATAACTGTGTAAAAAATGTTGTTTCCTTTGCTCAAATAGTGTTATAAAACAGCTTACTTCTCATGTGAGACCAGTCGTAGGTGCACTTCTTAAAATGCTAAATGTTTCTTACCAGAAATTCTAACGGCAGATGTGTTGATGCGCTGACTTTACCAATCAGCAATTGGCTATTTTATTCATGTGACCCCATTTGACTGTTTCAGACACATCACCAGCTTGGAACAGTCAAGGTAAAAATCAATGCCTCTTAATGTAAAAAAAAATTATGATTTAAATTCACAAAGACATAGATAGTCTTTCAAAGGTAAGAATGCATTGGTTTGTGTTTTTGAAGAATGGTAACAATGGTATTGTGTTACTTCAGCAAAATCATCTTCTGAAAACTACTGCATATGAAGATATAGGCTATATAAGCATGTATAGTTTGCAGACACATTGCCAACTTGCTCTTTAGTGTTCACAGTCAGTCCCTGGCGGCTTACATATAACAACCCATAGAAACAGTTGCTACTGAGAGATCTATGTATGTAGTCTATGGCTAGATTGACATCATCACATTTTTTACAAGATGAGACATTGGCATTCTTGGTCACGTGCAGCTCGCATTTATACATCATGACATAATTACTGTCCCTTATAGACACACAAATAGCATTTACACAAATTTTCCAATATTAAAAAAAAGAACAATCTTCAGTCAGAAATTAAAAGTATAGAGAATACTGACTCTCGTGTGTCTTTTCAAAATGCTGATGTGTACAATCAACACTAACACATCACAGAACATGGAAATATTTGCCAGGGATTAATTCCAGCACTGATGGAAGGGTAAATGTAACTCAATGCAATGTGCAATTCTCTTTCAAGGTAAATCAAGTCAAGGACAAGAGTAAAAACTCCATCAGGGTCACATGAATCTCTTTTATGATACGGGCTTTTAAACTCAAGCTCAGCAGTTGAACAGACCGTCGAAGAGGAAACTGTACAATCTGTTTTTAAGTCAAAATAATTATATTAATATATCTGCTGTGCTTTACACGTACGGATTTTAGTTTCTTAAATGTGTGGCATCAGTAGCTTAAGTGTGAAATAACCTGCTAAAACAGAGCAAAAAAAAAAAAAAACACACGGAGAGAGGACAGTTTATAGGTATGCAGTTTACATTTGAAGAAGAGAGAGAGAAAGTGTGAGAGAGGAAGACATGGTAACATTGTTCTTTCGATTTTTCCGTGCCCTTGAAAAATGAAAAGAATGTACCGTGTGAAGGCATCGGTTTGTTTAGAAGCAGTTTCCATGGAAACCAAAGTTGTTGTTTTTTATATATATTCACCAAGGTGCAACAGTTCTCAGTGAGCGTGATTTTACACCAAGCGTCAGACCTCCCAGCCATGAAATAGATTATTTGTGCCCCTCACAAATACAAATTAAGTGTTACAATGACAAGTCGAGAATGCTGCCTGCAAGGAAATCAAGAGACACAGTCCTGAATGCTACTGTATCAGAGCAAAATAATAAGAAATAACATCACAGTAAACTACTCAGAATAACAGACAGGCTATCAACACTTTCTTTCTGGGCTAAAGGCTCTTCTGAGAAGAACAATACATTTACTGGAAGTCCTTATAAATCTGTCAGGTAGTTATAAATCAAGCGGCAGGTTCAAACTTTAGAGTTATTACCAGAAATTTTTTTAGTTTTTTGCTTTCATATATTCACAAATACCCCCATTTTACAACTAAATATTCAGTATGTTTTAATCAATGTTTACCAATATTAATTTTATTATGCTTTATCAAATGTTGAATAGATGAACTGTCAAAAATGGAAGTGATCTGTGAGAGAGCATAAGTCTGTCCATTGCAAGATTAATTGTTTTCAGGTAGTTGGTGTTCACATCTATAAGTAATGTACTGCTGCATATAGACTGCATGCTATGGGCTGAAAACAGCTCTTTAATTATTTCTGCTTCATTTCCGCTCTTATGTTCATGTCCTAATTTATTATTGTGAATCCCAATCATGGTAACCATGTATTTTTAGGTTTAATGGGCGAGTAAACTAACATAAACTTTTTTTCCATTCCAGCCTGCCTGAACATTGCAAAGAGCCTTTCCAAATAAAGGCTAACCACAGATGGCTTAGTGGATGTTACCTAAGCTTGATCAAAGTCCGTGTCATGCTAGCAGAGGCCTGAAGATTGAGCACTCTTAAACAGCCATTAGTGCTGATGGTGCAATATTGGAGAACAAATTTATGGTCGAGCTCTATTCTCTGTGGTTCTGAATTTTATGATATCAACCAGTGATAAATAGCAACCTGCCTAAAAGCCAGTAAAAGTCAGTTCTAAGAATGCTGGCTTTAGATAATAATATTCATTTAAGCACATCATTTTATTGCTGATTACTTGTAATTACTGTATAAAAAAAATAATATAAAAAAAGGAAAAGAAAAGCTAAAAAATATTTATACATATATTAAAATGTATGTAAAGAAAATAAAAACTAAATAAAAAACAATAATAAAAAACAAACAAAAAATACTAAAACAAAATAATAAAAATACAAAAAAGATAAAAAGAAATAAAAAATAAAAACACAAAGAAAAAATAAAATATGCAAAACATAAAACAGGGAACAAATTACATAGCATGTATAGAAACAAACAGAAAAGAAAACTCTATAAAACAAATAAACAAAAAAAATACAAAAAAATAAAATACAAATAAATCGAAAACCAAACCAAACCAACAGGATAAAACAAAGAAAGAAAGAAAAGTCAACATCACTTAAAGAAATTTACCATGAGACCAACATCATATCATACCATAGATCTACCAGTCCATTTATAGTATCCTAACATCAATGAATGTCTAGACATATGAGCTGTATGCTCTATACAGGATGAAATCATCCTATTGGTCTCTGGGGCTTTCGGAAGAAACATGTCAATATCTTTCAGCAGTTTACTGATTCCCATTATCTTAATTCTAGAAATTTTTGAGAAAATATGACTATCGATACGTTTAATGCACAAATATGGGAAACATCTATTCTGCTAAGTCTGTAAGTCTGATTTCCTTTACAGCATGATTCAATGAATGAGCTTATTGACTGATGCTGCAGGGTTAAAGGCATTTTCACTACAGACCTGCCATAAAATGGACCTGATCTCAGCAATCAGGCGCTGAATAGGAACTCCTGTTGTTAGAGAAAGATTCATTGGAGAAAGAGTGGTCACGGCTACAAAATGTCAAATGGGCTCAATTGCACACTGATTGTAAGAAAGCGGTCTACATGTGATCCAAAGACAGTGCAGCCCCATCTGTGCGAATTTAGATCATTAACAGAAACGTTTGACAGAAAGTAGTTCATCATGTTTAACAATGCACCCGATAATAGCACTTTGTGAATTCAAACAGTTCAATTAGTGATTGGATGAGATTCAGCTTCTCTTCTCGCACAAAGGTAGATCTGCAAACTTTGAAAACAACAAATACCACAATAAATCTTTCTGTCGGAGTCCATCTGCTATCCGTATGAGAGGGTAAATCACTCTTAAATGCTGTCCGAGTTGCTTCAGTTTTAATTGTAACCATGGGAACAGGGAATCTCTGACCCATGTCAACAAGAGCAGACAAATCCGGTCAATATGACTAGTCGATAATATTCCACCTGTATTACAAAGCCACATCTTCAGTGGCTCAGTAAGCCAATGCTTCAAACACACAGCTGTAACAAATCATTAGAGATTACAGGTTAAATAAAATAATTTGTCTGATTAATTTACATGGTCCATGCAGAGATTATTTAATATTAATCTATTTAAGGCGAGACACATACAAGCAAAAACATAGTTTTTTATGCGGTGGTCAATTTTGAGATTTTGGGCTAGTTTAGTCCCTCAAAATGTGTTCTTTAGAAATACTATAAAGAAAATGTTAATGTTCAAATGCCATTTCCTCGAAATGAGCTTTTTGCAATTTTCCAGTACTAATATCTCAGCCTATGTTGCACCTATGTACACCAAACTTTCCAGTTATACTCTCACTAGAATTCTGAAGATATTTACAGAGGGATTTGTTAATGAATCATTCCATATATTCAGATATATTTCCTAGAAATATATGCAAATTTTTGCATATTTAATGAGATATTGCCTCTTTTGCATATTAAAACATAAAATTAAAAAAAACTTGCAATACATTTTTTTTTCTCATATTCATGTGAGTTATCAACTGGTAAAGTTTCATGGTCCTGTTTGTAAGTAAAAAATTTTACCCTATTCACCTGTAGTGTCTCGCCTTAAAGCAACTTGCTTTTTTTTTCTCTCTTTTTATTTTTTAATTCATTTTCAACCTTTTTTTGTTTTTATCTATATTGGGAATATAATTATTTTCAGAATGCAGGCCCAAAGCATTTATTCTCAGATCTTTGCACTCCACTGTATATCATTTGCTTTTATCAGGAAACTAAAATGTAAAAAAAAAAAAAAAAAAAAGTCTACTATATCAAAACAAGGAGCTGGCCTTGACATCCCTGCTTGCAAACTGTAGGCCCTAAAATGAGTGAAAAATGATCAACTGTGTCATTAAATAAGTGAACAATCCGGTGCCCTCTATCATTATCGTTTCTTAGGTCCTCAAGCTCTCCCTTCCTCTTTCCTTCACTTCTATCTCTTCATGTCACAGTTTTTTTTCTCCTGCTATGTTATTTGTATGGAAAGCAGCCTCGTTAATTGCCAACATGACCCCTTCCCTCCCCATCCTTCCCATCTCTATTGTGTTTCCTGTCGCAGGAGTCCTCTTACCCCTCTACCTGGCATAGAACCCTACTGGGAAGGCCAGGAAAGGAGCAGCTACAGGCCTCCACCCTCCAGTCCTCTGTGAGTGCCTGCACCTTGTTCAGCAGTGTGCACTGCCTTATGTCGCATGCGTCCCATGTGCGCTGCTGGGCACGGTTGTTTTGGCAGGCTGTGAACCCATGCGCTATACACACAAAGGAGATCCAAAGCTTAAGACTTTTAGTCACCTTTTTCACATTTAAATCTAGGGCCGTGGAATTAAAGGTGTTTCTGGGTTATTTTCAACTTAATTTAAAGAAACATTTACATTAATATCTTTAAGCTTTTTTTTAGCACCTACAAGAGTGTAAGTAAATTTATTTATTTTATTTAAGATTGCAATTGTTCTCATGGTGGAGCAACTGGTTGTGTATTGCAAACAATTCTAAATTGGTATAAGTATAGGGATAGAGCACTGCTCTCTCTGTCTGTTTCTTAATTGGTCATAAAATAGCGAAGACAATGTGATTAAGCTAACAGCGCACACACTAAGCACATTGTTGTTGTCAGTATTTCAGTATTTGTGACTTTGATGAAGATCAGATCACATTCTATGACAAATTAATGCAGAAAACCTTTTTTTCTGCCCACTGTATTATATCCAAATTTGATCACATTTAACCAGGATGTTGATATGAAGTGGTATGTACTTTGTATATTAGCAAATCTCTGCTTCCTTTTTAATTTCCTCACAAAAATATATATTTACTTAATATATTTTGTGCAATCATTTTGAAAATAAAAGAAGAAAACTGTTTCGTATCCTCTAGTATACACTACACAAACCTGTTTCCCTCTTAGGCTTCCGTTTTATATGTATTAATTTATTACATTTATAAATTAAGGGACTCTTAATTGTTTGTGAGTACTAAAAGCATACCAAACTTGCAGTCCATAGATTTTAGGTTGTAAATAACCTGGTATGCACCTTTAATTTGATTAAAGCCTTAGTTTATTTTCATGTGTCCTGCAGAGGGCGACATAGCACCTTTAATTTGATTATGAGGCAGTGCATTAAGAGCTGTGGGATCCTTGTCACAGAACTGGGTCAAGTTTGTCATAAACGCTTTTCATAACGCTTGCTTTATATGAAATTAAGCAGGCAACCAGACTTTCAAAAATATTTCACACATACAACCATCTCCCCACATACAGCTCCCCAAACGCTCATCAAGTTACTCATTACCTGGCTGGACGTTTTCTGTAAGATAAATGTGTGGATGTGAGATTTGATTCTCTTGTGATGCTGTCACTTTTCCATTTAGTTAAGCCACCCCAGTTTACTCTCAGTTCTTCTTAGCGTTATTCTCACTCTTGATGGGTCTTCTCTGGGTGATCTGTTACTTTTTCCTCTCTCTCTGCCAATTACTTTTTCTCTCCACAGGTTCATATTTTAGTAGTTTATCTATCTATCTATCTATCTATCTATCTATCTATCTATCTATCTATCTATCTATCTATCTATCTATCTATCT
>JAUCMT010000047.1:11112086-11125607 GCA_032357475.1 Enteromius thamalakanensis | reverse complement strand
AAACGGTAAAACACATCTGTATTACTCTAGGGATGTTGGAAAATTAGCCTATTTCCAAAAAAAGTGGAGTGTTCCTTAAAAATGCTTAACCACGAGTTAAAATGGAGGACTTCAACATTAATTTCAACAAGTTTTCAGCAGTGGATAGAAGATGACTCAACTGACTCCCTGGGTTAAAACTTAAAAATAGAACTTAACTTTGAACAAACAACAACTATTATTAACTTTTGTGGGAAGATGCCGCATAATAAGCAGGATGATGTCAATTATCCCTTACAGTACATATGTCTTAAATGCGAATGACTATTTCTCTTAATTTCTCTTCAAATTTTTCCACATTCATTGTATAAATGATTTCTAAATGATAATGGCACATAACATATGAAAGGTGTGATCATCTTTGGTCTTGTTTTGCAGTGAACCCTTGCTTAATACTTTTTCTGTTATTCCGATCAGGACTTCATTTCCAAATAAAATTAAGTTTCATAACAGCAAAGCACATCTGAGAGATTTCACGCTAAGCTCCACTAGATGAAGTCCTTAAGTGCATAAAGGCTTGTGCAAAACAAACATCCAAAAAAAATTGATTAAACACTGTGTCATCCAACATCTCAAGACTGTGGAGTCGCTGGCTGAATTTTTGCACACGCACAGCGGCAAACCTCCAGGGGTTAACCCAGATGGTACAGATACAATAAGCTAACAGCGTGCAAAGTCGGCCATCTAGAACTGTGCCAACTAAAACATCTTCTCCTACAGCTGTTGCCATGACACCAAACAGTCTCTATGGAGTGAGAATGGGAAAAAGCAACAGCCATAGTGTGGTGGCAGCACCACATGTCTCAAGGGAAAAAAAAAACTGTACGCACACATGCTTTTTTTTTTTTTTTTGGTTATTTTCTGTATCCAACTCTGAGTAAAAAAAACTCTACATCTAAAAAAACAACAACAAAGAAAAAGAACCTTTTAGTATATTCATACAAAAACAACGAGGTGTTAAAAAACGTGTTAAGCAAAAAAAAATGTATATATGTAAAAAATGCAATGGGAACCAGATGTTCCTCTACGAGAGCCCCATCTCAAAATCATGCTAGATAAAATCTCTTGAGAAGATAGCAGCAAAAAGAAAATTGCATTCATGGTTGCAACTGGATTGCAAAGATGGTGATCAAGAAGAGGATGTGAAAGGCCACTCTTGTATGGCTCTTCTTAAGAGCACCTTGGAAACCATGTTCACCAAATTTTAACTCAAATCATCGGGTTATTACGTCCCCTGTAATTTTCTCCTTCAATTAAGAATACAAATAAGAGTTGGCCTTCACCTCCCTTCAAATGTTCATATAATACGTGCAATCTCTGCCTCTTCAGCCCAATTGCCATTTTTAATAGTTCCCTTTTAACTCTGGTTCCATGTCTGAGGCTTGAACCAAGATGCAACCATTAAATTATTCCCGAGAACAATCATAACTTACTGCTCTGCTTGCTTTTTATCCTTCTTTTTGGTGGTGACATGCTAAGCTTTACGTCAAACCGCTTCAAAATTATGCACAATTAATCCTGAAAATTACATATGAGCCATTTAGCTAATGGCTAATAATTGCCACGATCCACTGAGTCAGAATTAGCAGACGGAACAGTTTCTAAGCAAGTAAATGAAAGAGCTTTTGAAATGATATCATATATATATACGTACCTACATAAAACCCTCTGTCTGAGTTCCCAGTATAAATACTAACATATAAATTCTTCCCTGAGCATCGGCCTCCATAAATTTATTTCTCCTGCACTGCGGCCGATGATAAAGATGAAATATTCAAAGGTATTTCATGCAGCGGGCTCTATACCATTCGGGCAGCATTTAAAGGGACTTGTATTCTGCTCAATTTGGCGCTAAACTTTCAATTTAAAGGCTGATTTAAAGGCACTGTAATGCAACGCTGACAGCGAACAATTGCTCTTCATGACACCACTTAACATACAGCGGTAGACTTCTATTGTGCTCTAAACACGCATGCTGTGCGCCGGGACCTTTGAGGTTTATCATCCCTGTTTAAAAGTAATCTGAAGCTCCTAAGGATGAATGCAGACACAATTATGAGCTACTATGTGTTTGTTTTACCTGAGCCAGTGCCTCATGATTCAACAGGCTCTGACAAACACGTCGAACAAGCATGGAGAAGTTAATCATGTTTTTTTTCTACTTATTCTGTGCCCTTGGTTTTAATCAAAGATCAGCTAACGTTGAAAAGACACAATGGTCCACTGAATAATTCATTATATTATGCAATGCTGAAGTGAGAAAAGTACTACTGCGTGGCAAAGAGAGATTAGGAGAAAGCTGTATTCCAGGTCACTATTGAGGGCAATGTTGCGTCAGGCCCAAGCAATTGGGCTGTTTTGCTCTGAGGAATAAATACAACCAGATTTCCTGTGAAGACGTTAGGTTAAAGAGATTAACATTTTGTGTGAATATCCTGTAAATATATAAATAACAGCAATAAAAGTGCCGAAAACAACAAAATCTGGATTCATATGAATTTAAACCTACCAGTTATGCACCATGAGCTTCTGAACAGCCAGAAGGGCATTATAGCGGACAAGCTGGTCTTCATGATGCATGTGGTTCATCACTAGTTGTTTACCACCCAGCTGTTCAATCACCCTAAAGGACAGAGAAGCAGAGAGATGCAGTTCCGGATTATTATGTTCTGTAACACAGGGCTTCCATGCCTTTCATTTTAACTCTGGGAATAACAGAGAACAGCTGCATTATTTTTGTCAATTCCAGTCATTAAAATGAAAACGCATTTCAGTGCAAGACTAACAAAATTGCAAAGCTTAAGAACTTACATCTTCAGGTGGAATAGTTCTTATCTTTAAATAAAAAAGTCGTTTTTCAAGGGAAACTTGACAAAAATGCCAATGTGCAACATTGGCCATTCTTGCTCAGTTTGCCACTACCATGCTAGGATGCCAGTTTTTGTAAGTATATAAATAAATTCATACACACATAAGAATTAACAATTTTACTATTTTAGATCATTTTATATTTGACAGTTATAATTTTAATAGTTGAAAAAAATAATTCTCTTTGATAGCATTGAGCAAAAAATGCTCAATTCTAATGCAGCTGGAAATATTCAGAGGGAAAGTGACAACAAATGAGTCCATTTAAAATAAAATTATTAAATTAAATTATTAGAGCTGCTATTAAAGCATCCACAAATACAGAGCTGCATTTTTATTATGTTCCATAATAAGACTCTTGTTGATGCCTTGGCAAAGATTCCAAAAGCGCTCAAGCTTATCTAACAAAGCGCTTTCTAAGAACTGCTAACAATTTTCCATTTCAAGTCATTTAGAACTTGATCTGAAATGTTCACGGTAGGAAAATGCTGCCTTCTGTAAGAAATGTTATTGACATAACCATTATGCTCCTACCATTTGTGGCATTTGTACTATAGTTACAGACAGACAGATAAATGATAGAACGACAGAAGGGTAGATACTGTAGATTTCAGCACTTATTAAATCTGAATGCAATTCTTTTGGACAACTGCTCACCTGTAGAAGCTAATTTGTTCTGGAGTGGTCTTATTATGGAGTTAGAACCGGGGCTGATGAAACCAATGAGTCCCTACAGATTCAGCGTTCAGTTTCTTAGAACGATGGGGGCGGCTTGAAGTGGAAAGTGAGAGTGCGCGTTGTGAGTGGCTGACCTCAGGGGGAGGATGGTCTGGATTAGAGAAGGTATTAGCCTCTCACAATGGAGTTGGACACGATTGGCAGATCTCTCTACTTTTAGAGGAAAACTATATATAGCGTTCTTGAGTCTAAAATTGATTGGCCGATCATGAATGCGACGTGCCGACAATATAAATAGCAAGCTTGGGCAATATCTTGCAATAGGTCAGCTTGGACGAGTAAGTATGCTGCTCTCTTTGAAGTGATGTAAGTGTCAATTGACGCTGATATCATCGCATGCAAGCAGTTGCCATTAATGGTAATAACTCTAACCTGGGCGAATTTTCAGCACTATAATCGCATAGAGCTACAGGATATTTAAATATTGAGAAAGAGTCATAAAATTGCAGAGCCGCAGAGTCGGAGAGATGGTCATTTATGGATGAAGGATGAAGGACACTGGCTCACCTCTTGCCGCGAGGGTAATGTCTCACGTATTCCCCCACGTCGTGAGCTGCAACGGCAATAACCTGAGGGTCATCAGACACTTCCAACAACCTGGTCAGTATCCTGGCAGGATAACAAACACACAATCAGTTCAGGTCCCCAAAAGCAATCAGTAACACCTCCAGGGCAACACTAAACCCACGCTGAGCAAATATATCCCAGGGTACTGTACAGCTGGAGATGTGGCGTCTTCTACAGTCCAGGAAAACATTGAAAGATGCTGTTAGCTTAGTAAGAAACAAAATGGGAAAAGGGCAAAATGAGGTTCACTCAAATAGTATTTGGCCTTGTTTTCAAGTAAAAAGATTTAAACATCAACCAGATACATTTAAAGGGTTACTTCATCCCAAAATGAAAATTTTGTTAGGTTATTTCAAACCAGTAAAAGCTTTGTTCATCCTCAGAGCATAATTATTAATTATTAATTATACAAAACAATCATCATTTGATTAATTTCAGCAACTTTACCAACACTGCATATCTTTAGTCTTTGTCTCTTTTATAATCTGAAGAACCCTTTATAAAAAAGAAAGTTTCTTCAGATGTTAAAGGTTCATTAATTAAACCATTTAGAGAAAAAAAGGGTTTTCTATGGCATTATGAAGCACTTTTATTTTTTAAGAGTGTATGTTTCAATGTTTCCCGATCCCCCCTTGCCGTGTCCTGTCTACCAAGCCTTGCTGTTTCCCCAGAGGGTTGTTATTGTCGTTGTTTTATTTTATTTTATTAATAAAAGCCCATTCTCGTGCACCACTGAGTCCTCGCTCCCTCCCTTCACCCCATGACCCTGACAAACATAAGATTTTAATGCATTTTAATGCATCCTTGCTGAATAGAAATATGCATTCTATGAGATTTTTACGCTTTGTAAGTCATCACACATTATTCAAAACACATCTTCTCAAGTACTTTTTTGTGGATGTTGAAATATTTTCAACAAAAATACTGCTAAAGAAAATTATTTTGTTTTGAGCAAGAAGCTTGTTGCTCCAGGGAATATAGTTTCAATCGATTTCTGCTCAAAAACAATATCAAGTATTAAAGGGACTTCTATTGCAGGAAAGCGTGAAATTATAACAATAATGCAGAATGGAGAGAGAGGGTTTAAGCGCTACAAATCACCTGCACACTGAGAGCAAAAGACGGAAGGAAAAAAAGAGAGACGAAACTGAAGTAAAACACAAATTGCTAAGGTCTGAAATGGAGCCTTGTGCTGATTGTGGAGAGGGTGGTGATGAGAGGAATGAGATGAGTAGATTAGGATTTAAACAGAGCTGTCAAAAGGGTCGAGCTGACGCATGATTAAACTACTGAAAGACAATGAAAATGAGTTTCAACCCCTGATGCTTGGCTTGGTTTTCAACTTGTGCGACCTTCACTGGAGAGGGAGGAGATCTATGTGATTTAGACAGTAAAAACAACTTGTGTAAAAACAGTACAGTAGGTTCAAAACAGTAATTGAACCATTTGCTCAATACTGCAAAAATGATTTCAGTCCCTCTCTGAACACTTGACCCCTGCTAACATCTTTTTATTCTAAAAACAGGGAGAACTGAAA
Organism: Enteromius thamalakanensis; assembly: GCA_032357475.1. Taxonomy (NCBI): domain Eukaryota; kingdom Metazoa; phylum Chordata; class Actinopteri; order Cypriniformes; family Cyprinidae; genus Enteromius; species Enteromius thamalakanensis. Next base: position 11,119,858 of record JAUCMT010000047.1, on the reverse strand, counting down.
ACACTCATTCTGACAGTTCATTCTGACTGTATGATATCAATTCACACAGCATGCATGTTTTAAAGCAGCCACATTTGCATTTCAATATTCTTAATGCTCTTTGTTACTCTTTTATGAAGAGGAGAGAAGAGAGCGCATTAGAAATAATGGGAGGAACAGAGGGGAAAATAGAGGAATCACAAGCACTAAAATATTTGGTTTTCCAGGCACTGTATCTTCAGTTTTCAAGTGGTAAACATATTTTTCTGACAACCATAAACTGACAACACTTTGAAAACAACTCTTAATATCATATGCAAGTTAAATGTGCTTCTTTATTTTAAAAGGAGAAGACCTGGACATTTGTCAGTTAAAAATAAAATGATCTGTTAAGCAAACATTATTAAAAGGTTTACTGTGACTGTAAATTACGGTTTAACACTTGTTCACAATGTTTCACACATCTGGTAATTAAACCAGTAATTTATGTGTGATTATCAGCTGGAGAGGAGGTCACAATTAAGCATTTGTGGACAAAGGGAAAATTTATTTTAGCTCTCTATCTCTGTTTTATTCTAGTTGATTTAAATCTTGACTTCACTCTCAAATTATTATTACAAAGTTCAGACAATAAATGTGTTTTTCTATGACATTCTATAATGTAGTGAGATGCCAAAAGGCAGCATAGAAAGCAAGTGATTTTCCCTCGTTTAAAAACGATTAAAGACTGTGCTGATCTAATATAGGCTGGAAGGCTATTCAAAAGCCTAGGGCAAGCAACTGGATCCCCTCTATGCTCTAGTGCATTTGAGAATGTTGCTGCATTTAAAGGGGTCATCGGATGCCCATTTTGCACAAGTTAATTTACTTCTTTAATTCTTAATAAAAAGTCTATAACTTAAAAGAAGAAAAAGTCTAGAACAAAATGCCTCAATGGCTTGTCTTCCCCTGCACCGGATTCAACACAATAATGGACTGATGACAGCTCACTCAGAACAGATCTAAGATCCTTGTCAATCAACTATCGTGGGAAGAACTACTTCATTCTGACAGGAATCTCCAATCAGTCTGATTTGAGAAAGGTGATTTAAAAAAGGGTTTTGGATCCTAACACTACACGCTTCTTACTTCAGCAGCTCGTAGTTCTTCTCATTCAGACGAACAGCATTTTCCCTCCAGAACTTCTCAGATTTATGCACTGGACTCCACTCCAGACGGCCAGACTTCAGCTCAGAGCTGTACTCATCAAAAGAACTGCAAGAGGAAGTAGGAAAGCAGCATGAACATGAGGAAAAAGAAAGCTGTTGAAAACAGGTTGAGAGAGTATGTTGGCTCTACCTGAGATCCTGAACGCTCTCTCCGAGTCTTTCCAGGAGGAACTTGATGTCGTCAGTGATGTCCTCATCATCATATTTCTGCTGGTCCAAGTTCTCCAGCTGTTTGAGCACTTTGCACTGGATCATGGCAAGAGCGTACTCCTGACGGGTCTCTCTCTCAGAGGACTTCTCCAGCAGGTTCTTCAGCAATAAACAAAAATAATACCTGTTAATTGTGTTATTGTAGAAAATATTCATGAGGATAATAAGCACTAGGAGTTCTAGAATGAAACCCATCAAATAGCAAGTTACCATTCTATAGTTCTACAGTTCTATATTGAATCCATTATATGTTATGCTTATGTTATACTACATGGTTTGGTAATGTGTCTTGTTACATCTAGCTCAAAACTTCAAAATGTGGCTAGGAAAGACAGAAAAATTATCAGTACGGTCCCCCAACTTTACTTAAGGAGATTTTTGAGAGGTCTGTAAAGAAGTAGAGTCTTAAAATTATTGGTGATCCAAGCCATATTCTCCATAAGGAGTATGAGCTGACCATGAGCAGAAGTTATAGGGTACCAACTTGGAAGTTAAATAGGTGTATTTTCTCATTAATTCCATTATCAGTTGCTTTATTGGAAATGTGTGGCTATTGTAAAAAACATTTAAAGTATGTAAGGGAAAATGACAAATTATAAAAAAAAAAAGTAATATATATCCTTAAAGAACATTTACATTTTAGTAACAGTGATTGAAAAGCTAACTTGAATCTGTTCTTCCCTTTTGCAGTCAAATCATTCAGTAAATTTACGACGATTCACAGCATTGAGGAAAAAATACTGTTTGAATTGAAAAAATTTAAAAGATGTTTTACCTGCACCCATTTGTCACAGCCCCTTTCTACAAGCAAAAAAAAATGAACCCCTGCACTGAGCAATGTGACTTGAAAAGGAAATTAACATGCTATATTTGAATAAGAGTGCTTTTATTTCTTAGAATTCATTACGGTCTTAATGGACATGGCTCATTTGGCAGGAAATGCTAACATAAGCTTTGACTTCCTTTTTAAAACGCTTTTCTCTTGGCAGTACTAAAATTAAGTGTTGCTCTTTGAAAACTCTCCTACAAGGCCTTGAAAACACGCCCCTTTCTGGCATTACTGAAAAATTCCTCTTAAGTTGTTCTTCCAGATGCTACCGGTAGTCATCAAGTTAAATTGCTTAGATCAAATTGGGTGAAATATCAAATCAACTCATGCTGCTACTCTAAAAAAATACCATCAGTTAATGGACATGAGTTTGTTCAGATGTATAAAAAAAAGGAAATTAATAAATGAATCATATTTTCCTTTCGTGTCTGCTGGTTTAATACAGTTTAGCTGTAGGTTTTATCATACTCTCAAGGTGGTAGATAAATTTCACTCCACTTCAAGCAGCCTAAGAAGACGAGCTCTCAAAACAGGTTAAGTATTGATTACTGATGAAACAGAACCAGATTTCATTTCGAATGGGCCTGAATCGCTATTACTGAGACACTTCAATTTGAAACTAGCGAGGTAGAAAGCATGTAATAATTAGGCATCTCATTGCATCCCAGCAGCTTTTAATCACTGGAATTGTGACATTATTATACAATAAAGCCTCTGATGAAATTGAACAATTAGAGTCGGTGAGCGCTCAGCTGTCCAGCAGGAAGGATATCATGCTGTTTAATGTATTAATGACAATAAAGATATAAAAAGGAGTAAGTCAGTTTGCAAAGGAAGAGTTTATATTAAGAGGCAGTGACAGACTCCTAATAGAGCGATAGCGGCATTGTTGAATTACAATAGTAATGCATTTTGAAGAGGTGATGAACAGTGCTGGCATTTTAATTTGCAGCAGCCTAACAATTTATTTCATTGCGGGTTGGTGGAAAGCAGTCTGACAGGTATTGGTATTGGCAGTTCGGCTGCAAACTAACATACATTTTTTATGCAGTCCGGAAACATTTCTTCATTTCAAACAAAAGCTTCATAGATATTCTCATTCTCCTGATGCAAACAAATGCTTGTTTTGCAACACATAATAAATCATGGTGAACGGGTCAGAAATCTGATTAGCCCAATGTACAGCTGCAGTTAACAAGATGATGGATTGTTAGCACAGTGCTGTCCTATACCTTCCTCTGTGGCATTCTGCATCTATGCATACTTACACACTGATTTCCCATTCTGTGGAAATAAGACATTGATGAATGAGCAGTAAGTGTGGTTGGTTGGCATGAGAGCACATGAACTTGGAAAATGATTGAGCGACAGAGTGATAGACACCTTAAAATTCTAGAGAATATAGACAGCTAAACAGAATGCTTGATAGAATATCAGATAGAACAACAGACAGATAGACAGTCAGACGGACGGACAAACAGATGGACAGACCGACCGATACATAGACAGATAGGGAGATGAAAAGATAGACATATAAAGAGATGGACATATAGACAGATACGGACAGATAGACAGATATGGAGACGGACATATACAGTAGACAGACAGAGAGACAAACAGACAGATACGGAGACGGACATATACAGTAGACAGACAGAGAGAGAGAGAGACAGACAGACAGACAGACAAATAGATAAATAGATAGATAGACAGACAGAGAGACAGATATATACAGAGACTGACATATACAGTAGACAGACAAAGAGAGACAGACAGATAGACAGACAGAGAAACAGACAGATAGACGGATACGGAGACGGACATATACAGTAGACAGACAGAGAGACAGACAGGAAGAGAGACAGACACATAGACAGACAGAGAGACGGACATATACAGTAGACAGACAGAGAGAGAGAGACAGAGACAGACAGACAGAGAGATACGGAGACGGACATATACAGTAGACAGACAGAGAGAGAGACAGACACATAGACAGACAGAGAGACAGACAGATAGATAGACAGATACAGAGACGAACATATACAGTAGACAGACAGAGATAGAGACAGAAAGATAGACAGACAGAGAGACAGACAGATACGGAGACGGACATAGACAGTAGACAGAGAGACAGACAGAAATAGATAGATAGATAGATAGATAGATAGATAGATAGATAGATAGATAGATAGATAGATAGATAGATAGATAGATAGATACATACATACATACATACATACATACATACATACATACATAGATCTATCTCTGATACATGGACAGATGGACGGACTGATGGATGAATGAACAGACAGACGGATTAATGGATGAATGAATAGATCATAGATGGATGGAGAATGGATGGACGGACAGATGATGGATGGATGGATTGATCAAAATGGATGGATGGATAGATGAATGAATAGATCATAGGTTGATGGATGAATGGATGTATAGATCATGGACAGACAGATGGATGGATAGATCATAGAAAAACAAACAGAGAGACAGACTGACATCATTCCTGCATAATTATTTCTAAGAATGTAAAGATAGAGCTGTGCATCTGATTACGTAATAAGAATAAAGAATATTTCCTGCATATGAATAAAAAGAGACCTATGATCAACTACAATAATCAGCTGATTAACATGGACAAAGAATCACTAGGCTCAACTACAGACCAATATCCTCAATCCTGAGTATTTAAGTACTGCTTTAGCCAATACTATATATATAACAGTAGGGAAGAGCATACAAATGTGGAACATAAATAATGGCAAATGTGCAGAGACAGATCCATTGATAGCGGCAAAATGGAAGCCATGTAATCATGGACAGGCACAGAGAGAGAATACCTGGTCAGGACAACTTAATAAGCTCTTCAGCAGGTGAGATGAATGAAGCGCTGCACTCTAATTCAATACTGTCAGCGACATGGACAATGAATTCATTACACAACTCTAATACCAACAACAGAGCCCAGCTTTCAGGGCTAATTTGAACATTAAATGTAGCCTGCACTATGATCGACATGTGCAGGAAAATTGAAATGCAGAATAACAGTAACAAGCAGTCTGTTTTTGTGCCTCAGCTATGTATTAAACAAATATGTGCCGGCAGTGGAAAAGTAATAAGCCCGATGGAAGATAAAATGCCTTAGGACTACATTTGGTCTAGCATTATATCCTAATTCAAATGATCAACATGAGCAGGAAGGGCAATGTGGGGGTGACGTTTTTTTCTTCCATTTCTAGCCTGTAAAAACCAAGCACCAAATGGGTGATGACGATAGAGTGTGGAAGAGATTAAAATGAGCGCTTTTGTCAATCTGCAACCTTAATAAGGTAATAATGGGGTTCTTAGTATATTCATCATGAAAGCTCTGGGTAAATTAAATCCTTTCAGAATAAAAGAGTGAGTGATCCACTAATGGACTTTGAAGAGTACACCTTCTGCTGAGCGATGCCCTGATCTAAAAAAAAAAACAAAAGTGAGAAAACAGACACACCCATCCATCTGTAATGGATTCAGCACATGCACGGTTTCATTCATTATTTGTACACCAAAAAAACAAGTCAGTTAAATAGTCTGGCATCAGACTTAATGATCATGCATCAAGTACTTTTAGAGATATGTTTATATGGTGCCTTATCTTCATTTAACAGATGCTTTGCAATCCATTTTCTTAAAGCACTCTAATTGGAGCAGTGTTGCCTTGTGCATGCTTGGGGTTAAGTGTCTTTCTCTTAAGTGTCTTAATATGAAAAATGTTTCACGTTTTAAGTGCGGGGGGTCACAGTGGTTAAAATTATTTTCTAATGACCATTTTTAAAACCGCATTGTTCGTCAGTATATGTTTAGTGGGGTTGACAAGTCTGCGATCACACTGAAAAATCTGGAATTCAAAAATTAATATCCACTGCGAAAAAAATGTGTTTTTAAAAAAAAAAAAGGTTCAAACATTTTTAAAAAAGGTCACTAAATAAATACGCAACTGGGAAAATAAAACAACTAAGAAATGACGACAACAAAACGCTACAAAAAAATATATATATATATTTTAAATAAATAAATAAAACATACATATATATATATAATAGGAATAGTTCACCCTCAGGCGAGTTTGTATTTTTTTCAGAATTGATTAGGAGAAATTTAAAGTGTTGTTATTATTTTCTGAGAAGCAATAATATGGATAGGGGATATTTTAGCTGAAGAAATGGTTTAACACGTCTTGATGTATTTATTTATTACAAATATGCAGCTTGTGGGATACTAACATTGCCTGTGGACTTTTGTGATGTTTTTATTGACTGTTTAAACTCTCATTCTGACGGCAACCATTCACTTGCATAGGATCGATAAGGTGAACTATTCCCTCTAAGAATGCATTAATAATGCATAAGATCCTAAATAAGAAACGTGCATCCGTTTACAAAAACGCACAATAGAAGCATTTCAGCTAGTGTTCTCAAATATATCTCACTCGTAACAGTGGCATATTTGATTGCAAATTACTCTGTGATTTCACTGTAATAGAAAGCAGGCGGTTGAGTGATGGAGTAGGAGTGTGCATCTGAGAGGATTCAGGGGTGGCTTCAGTGTGAAATAACCAATTAGTTTACTGCAGCTGAGTCAATCACAGATTTTTAGTGGGGCTGAAATAAAGGCCCTACTAAACGGGGTCCTAAAATTGCTTAATGCGGCATGAGGCTGATTTTAAAAAGAAACTTTGACGCCGATGCATTCACAAAGTCAGGAAAGGAGACTGGGCTGTTAATGAGTGCGGTTTAAAGCAGACACGTTTCATGACACATACCCTGAAAGCAGCCAGGATTATGCGAGTGACCTTCTCTTTGACAGACTCTTGGAGGATGTCGGAGAGTGCCGGTACCACGTTATAGCGCCTCAGCTGTTCGCAGAGTTGTGGGCTGAATGCCAGGAGCCACACGCAGAAGATCATCTGATACTGCAGCTGGAAGCCACACTTATTGCTCAACACTGCCGTGATGCTGAAAGATGGACAGACAGAACAGTCGTAGTTAGTAAACAGTAGGGCATCTCGCCCCTAATGGTGTGCTGAGAGGATGCGCTTCATAAAGTTAGCCCTGATGGTTTGATGGGTGAGAAGAAAATGAGAGCCCACATTTTTGTGATGTATAATGAGACCAGTACATAAAAGAATTTTTACTTGAGAGGCAAGAAAAAGAAAATTATCTTCAGAGAAGCCTCATTATCCTGTCTTTTACTCTGTCTGTACACTAGCAAACAAAAGAACTTTTATGATCACAGGGCTAAAACCTGCTAGGACAAGGAAAGATGCTTTCTTGTTCTACACGATTTGTTCTTCAATACGGCAGGGGATGGGGAGCACAAAAGGTGTGTGAGTAGAGCACACTGTTAATTGTGTGCTGCAACCTTTAAAAAAACATTTAACGTAAACATAAATGTGTTACAGGGTACTAGGGTTGGGTCGATAGACGATGCCATCGTCCATCGCCGATGGCCGATAGACATCACGATGCTGAGCCGGCATCGCG
>JAUCMT010000047.1:11100308-11111986 GCA_032357475.1 Enteromius thamalakanensis | reverse complement strand
ACGGGGTCGCGAGCTCATATCAAACCCTCGCGCGCGCTTGATGTGTCATCCGCGCGCAATTCAAGCACTCGCGCGCGATCACTCCTGCGCTCAATCCTCTCTCACCTGCTCGTGTGAACACTGTTTTGTCAGTCGTGGGGCGGGGTGTTGGTGTTTTAGTTACAACTAGACCACCTCTATGGTCATGACGATATCATCGTCCATCGCGATGTTTCACTTTAGACATCGTACGATGCCAAATGGTCGACATCGCCCAACCCTACAGGGTACTACTCCATTTGACTACTCGCTTATCATGCCTTTTCTATGATTAGGTTACAGGTTTTACATTAAGCTATTTAGCGGACTTAAAAATGAGGACAATGGATCAAAATCAACAAAAGAGCAAAAGTGCTATAAGTCTCAGTTAGCTTAATGTAGTAAATGCAGTAAGGTTTTTGTTTTTGATAATTTTATACTAAATAAAAAGAAAAGGAATAGATAGAATAGAAAAGGAATTCAGAAGCTAGTGTAACAGTAGTTGTTTTTTTAGTAAATGAATAGCGCGCAAGTCTAAACATTTTTTTTTAAGAATGGAATTAGAATAGATTTTCAAAGTAATTTCAAATCAATTTCACTCAAATACAGCAAATCCTAGCCAATTAAAAAACATCTGAATTAATACTTTATTATTAAAATTCAGGGACTTTTTTTTATAATCTAAAAATTTTAAATTGAATATGAAATATTATTTAATACAATATTGTTAAATATATTACTAGAATTCACAATTATAGCAAATTCTTCTAGATAACCATAACACAAAGTTAGCATTGTTTACCAGGTACAATTATTATCCAAAACATGATCTACATCAGTGTGAAAGTGAGTATTACCAGTTCACTCCGCCAGCCTCCACCCAGGCGAACCTGTATTCATTCACTCTCAGCATGAGCTGCAGACATCCAGCGACGCACTGAACGTACTGGGAGCTCTGTGAGGGTCAGAAGGAAAAATACACATACACGACACACACACACACAAATTAGCATGCACACAAATACCAAAGGACACCACACTATCAGAACAGAAACAGAACAGTTCAAATAAGCAGGGAAATGGATGCATGACATAACAAGCCCGCCCTTTTCAGGTACTAGCAAAGGAATACAATGAAACTTTACACTCTCTGTAATTCTGCATTCACTTATGCACGTGCAGCACGGCTCTGACTTTAACAAAACACCTTTTGGGTAACATGCTAGATCAAAGAGACAATCCCACAATGCAGCAGAGAGAAAGCAGCAGCCTTGAAACCTGGACAGAGTGAGTGAATCATAGAGAGATGTTAGAGGAGATGTGGCTGAGTGGAGAGAACAGACTCGATCATTAACTGGGGAAGATGATGCTGTAGATCAGCACCATATGCATAAAAGCAGAGCAGTCCAGAGAATAGAAGAGGCAGGGAGACAGGTCATGAAGAATAGCAAAGTGAAGACGTCTTAAGAGCCATGAGAGGAAATTGAATTAAAATTTGTGGCCGCTTGCATTGCGCCAGCAGATTTTGACTAGCGACATATGATGAAAGGGACAAAAAAACATTCCTTTTCAAATGAACTTTAAAAAGCGCAAAAAGAAATGAAAGAGGAAGATTGCTATAGTGCAAGACAAAAGCCTTCTGGTGGTCCTTTCAATCTATCAAGTCGAGTATCTAAAAAAAACTGTGGAGCCACTGGAAAGAGAAGAAAGATTTTTTTATAAAAACTGCTTATAGATGGACACAGACAAAATAGGTGTTGTATTAGAGAAGTGCAGCTGTAGGAAAAAGTGAAAAGATTCATAGTGGATATGAATGGTGAAAAAATAAAGCAGTGGACAAGAAACAGCGTGTGCCGCATCCCAAAAAAGAGAGGGGTGAAGATTTCAACCTCTGAAAGGTGATGGAGGCTCGTTCACACAGTTGCACACCCGCCTCCTTCATCTGTGACATACTCACTTCACTGGGGGAGATGGTCCCTGTTCCAGGTTCAGCACCTGTACCATGTAGTTTCTAACAAAAAAAAAAAAAAAAAAAGATAAAGAAAAATCCTGTGATTTTGGCCCTCTTGTTGCAGCGAGCTAGAGCGGTATTCTTGGACAATGATGGGAGGAATATGACTCCTGTGTGAATGAGACGGCTTGTTCATGACAGGCAATCGTCTAAAATTCTGTGGAAGAGTGGCCCTGAATTTATTTCAGTCTCAGCTGCACTGCAATGCTTTTGCTTGGTACAAGAGCTAAATCACAAATCGAATGTAAAGACACGCATTAAAAATGAAAAACCCGACATAATTAAACTGGTATTTATAGTCATTTCCAGCATAGAATAATAGAGCGTGTTTTTTCCAGATTCATTGAAAACATTTATTCACAGCCAGCGCAGCTTAGCTACAATGAAACAAATTTACGGAGTGCACTCTGAGTGGTCTAATAAACATGAACTGCTTTGAGAGGTCTTCTATTTATGGTTTTCAGTGTTCATTAATTCAGAGCTAAAATATGATCGTGCATGCAAAATGCAACATCCTATTACTGTAAGGTGATTTAAAGGAGAAGTGAAAATGAAAGCTGGACATGATCTTGTATTAAAACCAGTGTATGAATAAACACACATAGTTTTCTCATTCAGCAGAGGACCAAAGCACTGCTGATCTCTCATAGTCATAACAAAACAACTAGTGTGATATAGTAACTTCAGAAAATAATAAACGGAATAGTTTTTGCAATACATCAAAAGTTCTTTTATTCATTTTAAAGGTATTTCATTAGCTCTCATTCATTATTAATTTATTTCATAAGCTCATAAAAGCAGAAAATTATTCTAGTATGTTTTATCTGATCGATAATGAAATGTAAACAGTCTTATTCATCGTACCTATTGAAGAACAAAAGACTATTTATACAGTATGTTTAATACAAAAAAATATCCATACAAATTGTCACAGTCATGTTTATTCACTCCTTTTATGTCGGCATTAAATAAACGAATCGAAAGTGGTATTCTATCTCAAGGTTATATGCTTCCCCGAAGTGTATAAAATGTGTCTTTCCATTAAGCTCAAGATTGTACTCTAAAGCCATTTTTTTAAATGAAAGCAATTGAAAAACATGTTGAATGAAGTACACAAAAGAGGGATGTTTTCAGTAATTACAACACAAATATGGCTTTGATTTCTTACAACTATGAACCACCCAGAAATTCATTCTCAGCACACTTTGTTTTGTTAAACCAAAATGACATCTGCACTTCAGTGGATCTGCACTCCTGTTCAAAAGTTTGGGGTCAATAAGACTTTAACTGAAGCTGTGATCATGCCATGTCATAATTACCACAATTCTGAGTTGAAAATACGTGACGTTCTAAGTCCTCAAACTTGGAATTATGCATTTTTAAGGGAAACCCTTTCAATGCCAATTTGTTCACATGGATGTGTTGTCATATCATCATTACACTATTTATTCGAGTAAACAAATGCCGTTCAGCTGAACTTTCTTTTCATCAAATAAATATGGATAATTATAAATTATTAAGTTTCTTCTTGAATACTAAGTTGTTTTCAACATTGATAATGAAGATCATGTGACACTGAAGACTAGAGTATTGGCTGCTATAAATTCAGATTTGCCAACACAGTAATAAGATACATTTAAAAACCAACTTATCCTCCAACGTCCATATAGGTTGTTTGTACATTAGCTATGAAATACAACCCATGAGAGTGTATAATAAGACATTTACATTTACATATCAATATTTTGTACTATTTTATCGACCATGTGCTTCAGGGTTAGTGTAGCTCAGTTTGCAGAGAGAGCCGTTATAAGACGAGACGTGATCATGGGTTCGAACCCAGAGAAAGTATGCATTCATGAAACACTATAAATCATGATTTTTTGTAACGGGTAGGTTTAGGGGTGGATTTGTGTGGTCATTCGTACAAATTAAACCTAGAAAAAAAAGTTTTAATCACTGTGAGATCGGTGTAAAAGCTCTACACACTGCATTTAAATAAAACCCGCATTTTGATTGGCATTTTATGAAGACGAACACTACAATTATTTTTACGCCTGCTAGAGGGCACTAACCTTTAAAACGTAAATATACTGTAGGTCATAATAAGGTACTTGCACAAACAGCCTAAAGAGTCATTTTTTGTTGAAGGACAGGCTCTTATAAATCATTAATAGCATAGAAACACATTGGTAAGCGTAAGATGCTTTTTTAATTAATTCATTAAAAAAAAGCCAAAACGGTATGGCGACACATTTGTTTGCACTGAACTGCATTCAACTGGAGTTGTGATGGTGCAGTATATAAAAAAAGTGTCTAAAAATAATCGAAAAATAAAAGTGGCAGAGACATGTCTCACCGTGTCAGCCATAAATGATGCCTATGAGTGAGAAGAAGATTTTGTAATGTTGACACAGCCTTCAGATCATCCAAACCCTTGTTCTGCTATTGGTACTGCACGTAAATGGAAGCTTAATACAATATTCAAATGTCAATGTTCTTACAAAACACCTTTTTTTTCCCAGATTTGGTTTCAGGCTTTCATGACACAAAATATGTGTGAAGGTTATCTAAAATGTTTACGATTAAGAATACGTTCAAATTCAACAACAAACACTCATACTGTGTTCTAATCAGGTGTGACAAAATGACTACAATATTTCTGTCCACACAGTAAGTGCTCTAAACACACTACTGTTATGTGACACAATCACAGCCAATTACAAGATCACTTACATGTCGAATTGTTGAAGAAAGTCGCTAATACAAAAAGTATTCTTGTAGCTATGTAATGTTACAGTTGAACCACTTATGGCAGATGGACTACTGTAATGATATCTTTCATACTTGACAGTGTTATTTACTTGGTATTTATCCAAAATATCTTAAATTGTGTTAAAGACAAACAAAGCTTTTACAGTTTGGAACGACGGGATAAAGTGATTAATGACAAAATCTTAATTTTGGTGTGGAGTACAGCTTGTAATGTCCAGCTGTTAGGAGCAGAATTTTAGACCCGTAAGGAAACAATATAGTAAACACAGGAGTTTAGCTGACAAAACATCCTGACCTTCGCTGCGACTGATTAGGACAAAATGTAGATATACATGGAAAACAGCTTTTATCTTTTGCTACTATTTACCTTCCCACCTGGTAAACTGACAGGCTTGGCATAAATATATTGTGCACATTTAGATGCATAAAAAAAAAGAAACAGTGACATGAACCCAAAACAGTTTTCCTGAACAGATAACACAAACAAAACCTCTAGAAAACCATGCTCAAACGGCACATCAGAGTTTTTTTTTAAAGCAAATAAGCTGGTACCCCCACAAGTAAGGTCGACCCCTGGTTCCCGTGTTCTGGTGGTAAATGACTCTTAGCACCACTGCTCCCTGAGTGAATCTCCTAATCTGTATCTGTGGCTGGCCTGCTGCAGCAGAGCTCACAGCTCACAGCTCATTCAGAGTCAGGAAGATCCAGGATCAAATCGTGCTCTAGGCACTTCTTGGTTTATTCTTCTTGTTGTGCCCTTTATATAAAGCACTCTGCTGCAGTAGTGGCCTGACACGGCTGCCTCTGCAGATCTTGACCCCCTGTGTACCCCCTGTGCAAGGAGTGACACAGTACATACAAATTCACTCGTTGCTGTCCAGGTGCTGCAAAGTGTTTGACACATAAGTCAGAGACTGTCTTCCTGTTTTGGTCACTATATTTGCCATGACATTTCAATAAACTTTCCAATTTGTTTCTTAAATATAATATAAATCAATGATTCAAATCAGTTTGATAATGAATCATTCAGAGAAATTTGTGAAAAAAATAAAATTGTTGGGCATTATTATGGTTTCAACGGATATTCTGTTCTAATTCTATTCTAATAAAGAAATATTCATTACTTCATCATGCATTTGATATTTCCAGTTTTTACATTCAATCCATTTAAAAAACATCACATTTGCCAAAATAACCTTACTATTTTAGATATAAATTAGACTTTGGAGAAGTCCAAAATATAAAATGTTACATTCAATGTAACAAACATTACTTTAACTGCTATTGATAGTAACCAAACTAAAAAACTGACACAAATAACCTTGTGCAATACGAAGGCTCCCTATTTAAACCACTGAAAACCTAAAGCCAAAAAAAAAAAAAAGAAAAGGCGCATGGCCAGTCCTTTGGCACATCACAAATTCTTTTATGTCTGAGCTTGCCTTTCACAGTCCAGTGAAAGGAGGAGGATTGAAAACAAGAAGAAAGCGATGGCATCTTTTGAAGTTTCACTGTATAGGAAAATTTACATCATAAGGCACAGAAGCAACACTGATCCAGATACAGTAGGTTATGTTCTATGACTGACGCAAGAAGCAGATGTGTTTTAGATATGAAGAGCTTTTCAAGAAATAAAAGCTTCTGAGAAAACTGTGAGTTTCTGTGTAGCATGAGCAATTTTTTATAGTAATCTCAAATCTCACACCCATATTCCAAAGCTTACAGTGGTGGCCAAATAAGAGAAGACAAATATTTTACCAGCTAATAAAGGGTTAAAAGTCAAGATCTTATCATCCAGTCTGTCTGTAATGACAGAACAAACTGAGTTGGGTGCACTGATGAGAACAGAGAACGGATATATGAAGCTTTTCAAAAATTAAATCCTTGAAAGGTCTTAAATGGTACAAGAAATAAACGTAATAAATTTGAATAAATATGAGCGCTGTACATTTCAAAGTCAGCGCTGCTTTGTGGAGTCAGTCTCTTGGGCTTTGTGTGCTTTCACTCTGAAAGCGCCACCTGCTGGAAGAGAATTGTTTTCCATTTTCAATCAGCCCCAACTTCTCCTGTTGTCAATGACCAACGTGAAAATCAAGCCATGCGTTAAAGCAGCAAACACACAATTGTGTTTTTGTGAAAACATGTATCTGAACTGTAAAAAGATTGTTGATATATAATTGTCCCGACCTTGGCTGGTATGGAAGCTTCGTTAATGGACCTCAAGCCATTTTAGTTGAAGACCCCTCTTGTTAAACAAGGATTCTGTCATAAATAATTCCATAAAATGTTTTTGTTTTTTTATCAATTCACTTCTATTAACTAAATTAAATCAACATCTGGTGTGACCATCTTTTAGTCACTTTGTCCTTGGGTGCAGTTTTTCAAGATGGATTTCTTAAAGCATCTTGGAGACATTGCCAAAGTTTGGATTTAGTCTGTCTCAGTTTGTTCTGTTTCTTCATATAAAAAATAACTGACTTAAAACCATTTTTTAGCTGGTGAAAATACTAGTGTTTTAAGAATTTTGGCCATTACTGTATATATATTTTTATATATCCATAGGACAAAAAAACAGATAGTAATCAAAACAGCATCTGCAGTCTCCATTCACTATCATTGTATGAAACAGATGCAATGAATGAACATAGTCTCTAACATTCTAACATGTTTAAACAACAAAAAAAGTCATTCAGGTCTGGAACAGCCTTTTGGGTGAACTGGTTTCTTTTAATTTGGATAGAGAGAAGTTCTGCTGATTTTAGGATAGAATCCCCTTTTCTTTACCTGAGAGCTGAGTTGGGTCTTTATCCAGTTGAAGTAGTAGTTCAGGTCACTACCCTCCATCAGGTCACGTCCCCAGGCAGCCAGCTTGGCTATGATCCGCGCAGCCTGAGGGAAAGAGGAGAAATGTCGCATCAGTGCCTGAAAAATGCATTTCTGTGATACGTGGCTTTCATACAGATGCTTGAAAATAGGAATACATAAAATGGCTTGTTGGGGCTGTGGCCTAGTGTGGGTTAAATAAGCTGGAATCAGGTTTGTATAGAGCTCATAGCACTCAGTCTCTCCCCACAGAAATTCCTGTCCTCTCCGTTTTCCTCTGAATAAAAGTGGCAGAAGGCCAAAGAACAATTAACAGACTTAATTGCGATAAGTGATGGCAACTGTTCATCTGAAACATCCAACCTCAAATTGAACATCCTAAATTATCATTTCAGCCAAATGAATATGTGAGTTACTGAGAGCTCTATCACTCCCAACATCTGTGTGTGCTATGGTAACGAATGCATTCAGAGACATTCTGATGTTTCCAGAAGACATGACATTTACTCTGCTTGCCATGCAAAAGGGGAACTTCAGAGTGTTTCATTAAGAGATGAGGTGAGGATGCCAAGAGGAATCAATATCATCCTCATGCAGTTCAGCACCCTGTAACCGCCGTCTGCCTGAAGGGTAATTCAACTGTGACGACTGACTTCACGCTGTTCTACATGTGAAGTATGTATCTCTAAAAAGAGAGTGGGAATACATTTTGCTTTTGAGTGAATGTTCTAAACTAATTATGAAATCTCTTTGATGAATTATTGATAGAGCCCATAATAACTATGTGCTCTCAAACAAAAGGTTTAGAATTCCTGGCCCTTTGTAAGCTCAATAATCTAATCGCTAATCACAATAATAACAACAATAACTTATTTAAAAACAAAACACAATGCTATTTTATAGTAAGCAGAATACTAATGTGGATGAATGTAGACAACTCCAGAAACTTGCTATAGTTCTCTTTAGGAATTGACATCATTCCAAAGTAATTATAGAGAGAAGGGAGGATAAGCTAACTTTGTTTTGTAACTCAGTAATTACTTGGAAACATTTTTCTTCCAGGAGGAAAGGGCTGTGAGACATTGGTGCATATTTCATGGTGACTTTGTTACGTAAACGCAGCTGAACCATCAGTAAACACCACCTGCACATTCCTGAAATTTAATTGTGAAATTTTTAATTGTGCGAGGAGATTAAATTATTTTTCTTTTGAAATGGGAGGTTAAATGAGCTGCTTAAAATACATTAAACATTGACAAATAAATAACAGACAAAGGAATATTGTTATTTCTTTTAGCTTATCATTTTAATAAAGCACTTTCTGCCTAGTACGGCAGTTATAGGTTTTGTATAAAAATATGTAATTGTATATTATTACAATTAAAAACAACTGTTTCCTGTTTAGACATTTTAAAATGTGAAATGCACTTTATTCCTGAGATAGCAAAGCTGACTTTGTCAACAGTAACCAATCTTGTCTTCCGTGTCACATAATCCTTCAGACATTATTTTAACATGCTGATTGGATGATTCTTCTTATTACCATTTATGTTAAAATGGTTGTGGTGTTTTATATCTTTGTGAAAACTTGTCAAAAAGCATTTTTTTTTTTTTTAAATATAAATCTATAACATTGCAAATGTCCTTACTTTCACATTTGATTGATTGCATGCATTATTGCTGAATACAAGTACACATTTCTTTAAAAAAAGTTTTGGAACAGTAGTGTTTATTATAGCGTGTATTTTTTGGCTAATGTAGCAACATACCATGTGAACAGTAAAGAGGTCCTGACGGTTCAGCATTGGAAGAAAATACGACCAGGCTGTATTCTTGGTCTTCTTTGCATAATCAAAGAAGATATTCACTCTCTGGTGATTTTCCTGTAGAGTAGACCAGAAAAGACCCATTTTTGCAACATAAAATAAACTGTCAAGAAAAGCTGAGTGATTATAGAAAAAAATTACAATCTCAGATACATTGTCTGATATAAAAGCTTTCCACAAATGGTCAGAGACAACATCTGCAAGGATAGTACTTCCATTTCACCACCGCTACAACAAGAGCTATACTTTAGCATTGTTGTGTCCTTGAAAAATATCGTACATCATGCTCATGATACTTAACGAAGACGGTTCCTTTTTTTTATTTCCCTAAAGACACATTTATAAAACTGATTTTTAAAATGGAAAGATGAGTCTGTTTATCAATTGTTTTAAAATTATAACCACTTTGCATATGAATGGAAGATCTCATCAGAGAGGCATAGGCTTAATGAGGGGGGAAGTCACTGTATGAATACAGAAATACTTAGTATAGACTCTGAACACAGAACCGCAGACTCCATTAAAGTAATTGAAATTGGACTTTATGAAGGCCGTCTATCAGCAGCACAAACCTAAAAGATAATATTTTTAAAATATACAGCGAAAAAGCCAAGCTAGAGCATCAATCTGCAACTAGTCCATAACATGCTATTTATTCAAGGATTGACAGAGTAACATTACGAAGCAAAATCAGTTTGAGGACGTGGCATTTTTCCTTTTTGAACATTAGTAAGACAAAGGTTGTGAAGAAAAAAAAAGCTGTCCGCATTTTTCATTTCAATACACTATGCGGCTTTCAATGAAGATAATACAGGGTCAATTTATGCCTTATAAATGAACACTCTGAAGCTTTTAAGCGTGACAGGCTATGAGAAAACAGACATAAGAGTTGGACTTTTTATATCTTCGAAATGGTTCGTGTTTTTACCTGCAGTGTGTCATCAATCAGGGTCAGGATGTACTGAACTGTTTGCTCTTTAGATATGTGAGCCATGAGGTTGAGGAAGGTCTTTGCACACTGTAACAAAATATGTTTGAAGAATTAGTCAAATGCACAGACTTCAAGAAATACACAATGCTTCACAAAGCAATCTTTTTTATAAATACATAACAATACAAGATTTTTGGTTCTGAAAACCAACCAAAAATCATGTTATGTTAAATTAAAGTGGTACATTAATTTAATTCATTCTTGTAAATTAATTATTTAAAAGATTGGGAGGAATAAAACTAATAATAGAATAATATCATATGCACCTGATGTCCTTCTTTTGTCAAAATTGCTTGCTTGTCCTCAGACCCGGCAATCTCAAACTTCTTAATGAACTCGCAGTCCTCGGCTGAGATCATCTGGCCCCTGAAAAGCATCAAACTTAATAATGACTGAAAGGAGTTAGGAACAACAAAAAGTGACCCAGCAAAGAGCATCAATTGTTTACATACACTTATTTTTTAAATATTTTAATCTGTCAAAGATATCAGTCATATATACACTACCGTTCAAAAGTTTTAGAATAGGTTTTTAAAGATGTTTCTTCTGCTCATAAAGGTTGCATTTATTAGAAATAAAAATCCAGAGAAAAACGTAATATTGTGAAATATTATTTCAATTTAAAATAACTGTTTTCTGTGTTAATATATTGTAAAATGTTATTTATTCCTGGGATACAAAGCATCATTACTCCAGTCTTCAGTGTCACTTTCAGACCTTTCAGAAATCATTCTATGATATGCCGATTTATTATAGAATTGTCAATGTTGGAAACAGTTGTGCAGACAAATATATTTTTTGGAACCTGTGATTTTTTCCTTTTTATCCTCAGGATTCTTTGATGAATAACAAGTAAAAAAACAACATAATTTTTTACCAAACATAAAACATTTCTAAAATGTAAATCTATGCTGTGACTTTTTTGTTCATTTAATAGTATAATAGTAACAGTAGTGAAACAGTAAACTACAGTAGCAGTAGTTTTGAACATTATTATCCATTTTATATAAATGCTTCTCTTTTTAATATATGAATGATCAAAGAATCCTAAAACTATTCTGAAAAGTCTGAAAGTGACACTGAAGACAGAGTAATGATGCTTTGTATCACAGGAATAAATTACATTTTAAACTACATTCACACTGAAAAGTTATTTTAAATTGAAATAATATTTCATAATATTACAGTTTTTTCTGGATTTTTAATCTAATAAATGCAGCCTTGATGAGCAGAA
>JAUCMT010000047.1:11022271-11087381 GCA_032357475.1 Enteromius thamalakanensis | reverse complement strand
AAAAACCCACCCACATGGCAACAAGTCTAAATTTATTGTGCTGTAGGCCTAAGCATGTTTGCAGAAGGAGAAGCACTGTAACACTGAATGTGATAATTATCTTATGTTAATAAGCTATTTCATTAACATGCTTATGATTCAGATATGGTAGAAGCTGTAATACGTTATTAGTTGTTTAAGTACAGGTTGTAAGCATTATTCAAAGCATATGTGGAGAGCTGTTTGAAATAAGCATGACATGTCAGGTCATGTTAGTGTTTGTGACATGCTAGAACATTTTGGTGTCTGGTCAAGTTAAAACATGTCTTCTTTATCCAATTTCTATGTGAAATCAGCATCTCGTGGTGGTTGCCATCCATCCTTTTATTTTCTAGCACAGTCAGTTAATGGAAGCCACTTTCGTGCATATTTGTTGTTTCGTTAAAAGCATTATTTTCCTCATTGGAAACCACAAACTGTTTAAGTGGACTTGAGGAAAATAACTTCCTCTGATATCTAAACCATACATTTGTTTGTTGGCCCATTAATTCATCCCGTTGATCTTTGTGGCTGTGTTGTATTGGCTCCGTCTCAGTTGCATCCTGTTTCCTGCAGCCCATGGGATCAGAGCGGATGGAGATGCGAAAGAGGCAGATGTCGGTGCAGCAGGAGTCGGTGGCGGGCACGACAGCATCGACCCAGAACGAGCAGCCCGGTCAGGGGAACCGTGGCTCCAACGCATGCTGCTTCTGTTGGTGCTGTTGCTGCAGCTGCTCCTGGTAGGAGTTTTTCTTTCGTTACGCTGCTAATGTGAGATCTTATCTAACAAGGATCGTTTCGGGCCAAACTAATGGCCAGGAAATCACTGTATTATAAGAAAATAATTGCATTTGACAAGACTATTACTTATCTTCGCTACAGTAAATATACCTGGAATAATGCTTAGATGTGCTGTTTTTGCTCATTCTGCAAGTATGATGTCATTTTTACTGAAGTGTCTGAGATCCCAAGACATCTGCTTTGATAAAACAGCAGAACTCTTGATGTTCTGGTTGTGAGCTTATAATGAGCAGCTGCTACAGTTATAAACTGAACATTGAGCAGGTGAAAGATGCTCCGAGGCTTCCTAATGCCTACTGTTAGGTGTCTTTGGATCATGATGTGTTTACAACCTTGCAGTCTCACTGTTAGGAATGAAGACAGAGATGAGAGGAACCAGAGAGCCTCGTATGATTTTAAAGCAGAGGGGAACACAGACTTTGAGGAAAGGTCAGTCATTCAAGCCATTTATAGGAAGATGTTTAGTAAAATACGAAAAAAAAAAAGATATTGGCTAGGTGCGATGATAAGTTGATTAGGTATAAGAAGCATTTCTAGCTTCATAATCTAAATTGTTTGCTAAGTTGTTTTAGTTTTGTTTTATTTAAAATAATAGAAAACTATATAAATACAAATACATGCATGTATATATTTAAGAACATTTTATATTTGAAATGTATTTATATAATAGAAGTTTTTATGAGTATAAATATATGCATGTAAATATATGTAATATAATCTATTTGTGTTTGTATAAAATTAATATGCATAGTACACACAAATATGTTATGTAAACAAAAACTTTTTGTGATTAGTGGCGATTAATCGCTTGACAGCACTAATAGTTTTTTTTATTATATGTGTTTAATTACACATATAATAATTTTTATTTACATTATTGTTCTGTAGGATGCAAGTTTCATACAAATTACCACAATACATTCTTTATTTTTATTTAAATAAATAACTTTTTTTTGTAGGATGATGTGACTTTATGACAAATTACCCCAAAATAATCTTTATTTTTATTTAAATAAATAACTTTTTTTTGTAGGATGATGTATCTTTATGACAAATTACTCCAAATTATTATTTTTATCTAAATGAATTATTATTGTTCTCTAGGGTTCAACTCAACCTAACATATTCTTTGTTTTTATTTTTTTTATCAATATATTTCTGCAACATTTAGCTCTCTGACAAATACCACCTAAAATATTTTAGCTCTAAGAGTATCCTTTGGAAAACACATAAAGAACAGAGGAAAAATGGTTTAGCAAGGCGTTTGTTGCCAAAATTGACTAAGACTCTGTTTTTTGGCAGTCTGAAACCGACTGCGGAGGAGGTCTTCTTGTGGGGGCAATCATTCGACAAACTGATGCACTGCCCCGCTGGAAGAAGTGCCTTCCGGCAGTTTCTGCGCACTGAGTTCAGTGAGGAAAACATGCTCTTCTGGTTGGCCTGCGAGGAATTCTGTAAGGAAACCAATAAGAGTCTTATCGAGGAGAAGGCACGGATTATATATGAAGACTACATCTCTATCCTCTCACCCAAAGAGGTGAGAGAACGCATCAGCACGTCTTGGAACAACCTAATCACATTTCCTGTATAATCAGGGTGATTAATATTCTTGTTTTTTTGCACTTTTTTTTCAGGTGAGCCTTGACTCCAGAGTTCGAGAGGTTATAAACAGGAACATGCTGGAGCCAACATCCCACACGTTTGACGATGCCCAGCTCCAAATATACACGCTAATGCAAAGAGACTCATATCCGCGGTTCATGAACTCGCCGGTATACAAAAACATGCTTAAGACAGTCTCTGAGCAGTCGGTGGAATCTTAGATCTCTGTGATCCTGGTCGAATGCCCCCCTCCCTATCTTTTGTTCGTTACATTTTCTTGTGTAGAATATCTTTAAAAAGACCTCAGAGTGGGTCCTCCCAGGGATTTTACTGCTATAGCGATCTGTACCTGAAAAAAAGACGCTCAGGTCTCCAGGTCACTGGAATTTTAAAAAATGTCTCAAATTTCCTGAGGGCTCAACACCACAAGTACTGCTACAGATCAGCATAGCGAAAGATGCTCCAAAGGATTATCAGTGCGTTTCGATGTTTTTAAGAAAATAATCAATTTTATTTGTGTTGAAGGTTTTTTTTTATTGTTTTTAATTCATTTTTTTTTTATTAATGTTCGAAGGAAGATGTGATACCAATTGTGGGCTATATACAGTATATACAGTAGATATATTTATGAATTTGTATTACATTTCTTTCTTGTGTTACAATATTTAAAGAAAAGGGAATTGTGGGTAACAAGTATTGCCCATTTATGAAAAATGCGTATGAGAATCAAAGCTCAAGTCAAGGCAACACTCAACTCTACTCACGGGACGCCCACTATTGTTTCAGCTACTTTAATAAATAACCCCTATTATAATGACTTGGCATCTCCAATGAGAAATCGTCATTATAAGAAATAAAGTAAAAAACTAAAAAAATATAATTAAAGATTATATATATTGTAAGTTGGAAACATGTATTCAAATCAGTATTTTAAATCAAATAGCATATCCCAGACAGCTTAGTACAATTGTTTCCCCTGCCTTTTGTACTGCTAGAAAATATCAAAAAATTATTTACATAAATATCATCTATTCATAAGTGTTTTTTTGTATCATAGCATTCATTTCTTCAGCTAAGTGTGGTTGGACATGGCAACTATTCCTTGCATGTACTCAACCCAAAGACGCTATGAAGACGGAAAGCCTCATTAGTGTACAGTATTTAGAGGTAGTAATATTTATATGAATGACCTCGTATTGAAGAGATTTAACATGCGGGTATTATATTACAGCATCAAATATGTTTTAGATCCCTGAATGGAAAAGTGCAGGTTTTATCGCTAGGACCCTCATAAGTAGATGACACCAAAGTAGCCAAGTCCAGTAAAACTGTGCGATTAGCTTTCTCTCCAATACAACTGACTAGAATTGGAGCTGCCAAGTTCTTACTATATTTTTAGTTCTGTGAATTACTTTGTTGCCTGACTTTCATGTCGCTCAAAGACAAGATCCTCACTTGGGGAAGTGCCTTGACATTCAATTTTGTGACATCTCTTTTTTGGCAATAGTAGACTCTGGGCCTCTGATCATTCATGGGATGACTTGTCCTGCATGGTGGTGACTTCTGAATTGAGCTATTGAACTTCATTTGCCTCTTTGGAGCAAAAAACACCATTGGTTATGTCAGGTGCTGAAGTGGGTCTGTTTAGTCAGGTACAGTTCATTAAGATGATCTGAGCCCAGATGTACATCTACTAACATGTATTTCATGGTGGTGCTTCAACTTGTCTTAGACTAACTTAATATGAAATGTGCAATTGAGATGTGCAATTTGAGCTGATGGATTCACCACATAGATCAACCTCAAACACAATCTAAGCCAATGGTTTGGAGTTATACTGCCTATAAATTTTTGTCTCTCTCTCTCTCTCTTTCTTTTGTTGTTGTTCTGTAAAGTATACAAAAAAAGTGTTATTTTCCAATTGGTTTACATAAAAATTCTAATACATTTTTTTTATTAGTAATATGTGAATGTTTACAGTAATCAGATTAGTTTTTTTTCTGTTTTAATGAATTGAGAAAAATAATGATTTGTGGGCATTTGGAATCTTTAAGATACAATAAAAGCACAATAATTTTAAAATGTGTGATTGTTGTCAAAGGTGCAGAATGTGGATTGACACACACATATATATAGGGTTTTTTGGGATCATGGGAACTCAGGATTGAATCCACAAGGTGTATTTTCTCACCCCTCAGGACATTACAATATAAAAATGCAGTGCCCTCATTTATAAAATAAATTAATAATAATAATAAAAAGAAGAAGAAGAAATGTGAATATATAATACGTCTGAAAATTTCCAGTTAATCCTAAATATTTATAAAAAACAGACTTGTAAACCGGATGTGCGTATTAATAGTACGTCAAATGAAAACGAAAACTAGATACGCAAAAATTGACTTTGTCGTGTATATGCTATAGGATGTGGGCTAGATGCGCATCATACGTACACTAGCAAAATTTCATATCACATGGACGTGAAAACACACCAAACACGTGCGTGTCGCATATGCCAAGTCCTTTTTGCACCAAAAATTTGTTTTTACTTGCTGTACTATTTATATGCATTTTCAGGACATGCACACAAATATGCATAATCTAAAATATTTATGTTCCAAAAATGTCATTATGGAAACTACATTAGCCATGTAAATAACAAATCCAAATATTAAGAATCACCACAGGGGTTTCGGTTTGATCTTCGTTTACAGTGAAGGGTAACAGTACTGCCCACTCGCTCTCCTGGAGAGGATGCACCTGGAAACCTCACAATAGAACCTAGAAGCATGTGTCCTCCCCATTTAACAGTTCCCAAGGACTAAAGTTAGTGTGTGTATATATAAAAAGTATTCATAATGTAAATATCGTTTCCTTTTAAAGATTCATGAGTTGCTCCTCATCTTAAACTACTGTAAATCATGAACAAAGATGCATTGGTTTTTTGATTATATAAACCTCCTATTTTCCATATGCACAAAAGGACGTCAAGAACCACCAAAGGGTTGTTTGTTATTCAGATGAGATGTTGCTAATGCAAGGGGCTTGTTAGGACATCAAGGCGGTAGTAGGTACTACAGCAAAATCATTTGAGAAGAGAGGGCAAATATTCACTAAACTGAGCAACATGTGATCTGGTTGCAAATGGCTGGTGCTTTACCATTTGTATTGACTGCCGATGTCAAAAGTAACATTGCCATGACTGATGTTTTTTTTTCTTTACAATACATTATCTCATCATAAATCTGTTTTATCTGTTAAAATATATAAAAAAAAAAAAAAATTACAAAAAGCTGATCAAGATCATACTTCTAGATCATACTTGGACCCAAAAGAAGCTAACATTTCTAGTATAAGAGTTTTAAATGGCTTTTCAAATTGGAAAAAAAAATATCAAATGAATAAAAGTAACATCTGATAAGAACCTACAAGATACCTTGATCTATAAGATCATTGACTTGTAAATAACTAAAAAAAAATTAATTGATTACAAAAATCAACCATCTCAGATGTTTAATGTAGTATCTTGTAAAGATTGCGTATAAAATCACAATCAACATCAATCTTTAAAACATTTTACTCCTGAAAGTAAAAGCCATGTACACAGTAAAAATTTGTAGATCATGCATATAAATATGTATAATTCAGAGTGACAAAGAGACTGAAAGTAGCTTTCAAATGAACAAGGTAAAAAAAATCTTGAGTCGTTACCAAAAGCAAACATACGCTAAAAGCATTTATTTTAAAATGGGCAGGTTTGTCTAGGAAAATTAAATAGTTTTGACTAGCTTTCTTTAGAGCAAAGCAAAACTATCTAAATATGAATGTTGTCAAAATTGTAACTACGTATAAAAAGTGATGGTAAAAGAAAACAGAAATTCAACAACATTGATCATAGTCCAAAGGCCTATGGCCTAGCTAAACGTCAAGTTAAAACACAGGACATGAGTTTGTGGACCATTATAATAAAACAAACGGTTGATGGGATCTATTGTGGCCTTTGTACATCAGTTGCGCCATTAAATTGTTGTCCATGATACAGAAACGTGGTCCTGGAATTTAGCTACATCTCCAAAAAAAAGAGAACAACCCCCGACTTCAGCAGAACTGTGAAAACAGATTAAACAGAGTCCGCGTTAACTACATATTCATCAATGAATGCAACAAAATAAAACAGCAAACATAACATACCTTCCACCTATTCCCACATTCAGTGCAGAAGACGAATGTTGTCATCGGTTCATCAGCACTTCGAGTTTGAACCTAAAGAAAGTTACGCGGTTATAAAAAGCACATGCATAAAAAAACCTACACCAATATTCATAAGATAATGAGTATGATTACCTGAGTGTAGGTACACTTCTTCTTTTTGCACTTCCCACAAGTGAACAGGTCAGTCTGGGTGCCCCCTGAGGTGGCCACTTGGTGGTCCCTGATGGCTTCTTTGGTCAGATTCTTTCGCATCTCTTTCAGTTCGTCGCTTGCCATTTCCTGTTGAAATGTGATTTCCACACTGTCAGTACGAGAGACAACAATGTTCCTATAATCACTACAAACTGGTTGTCACTCACCTCTGCTGTCATTTTCGCTATGCGTTCTGGACTCACATTCCCGCACAGCACATTCCTTCTCAGGTTGGGGTTCTTTGCATCCTTAAGATTGGAGATTCGGCTTCGTACACGATTCTTGTATTTCATGTCAGTATTTTTGAACTCCAAAAAGATACGTGCAAACCGGTCAAGGAAATGTGTATGAAATTTAGTAGACTTGCTCACATTTCAGTGACAATTCATTGAACATGAAAAGGATATATTCTTCAATCTGAGCTCCAAGTTCATCGCAGTCAGCACCAATCGCAATGTAATCATCTAAAAGACAAATAAGGCAACACTTAATAAATAATATAACATTTAGCTGATTTAACCATTTTATTCTGAAGATGACATGCACAACAATAAGGTATTAAATTGATATTATAAACCAATGATCAATAATCTCTTAACTATTAAAGGGAGTATTCCATGTATTTTGCACAGTTGACTTAAGTTTGAATGTATTGAATGTTTTACAACAAAAGTAGTAACAGGTCTACTTGGCAAGACACTGTACAGCATCTTAGCAAGGAGAAGAATGTGTTGCCTGCTATGACTTGCCTCCTGTTTGCAAAGCACTTGACAGCATCTCCCTGCACTTGATACGGACTGAGTCAGATGTGCTTGGTGCTCGTGGGAAAGTGGCTATCAATGTGTTGGGTGTGACATCGACAGACTCACTCTTACTGCTAGAATTACTGCTGGAGCTGAGGGAAAAGGCATAACAAGATAGAGAGAAACAAGGAACAGAGGGGTGAGAAAGAAAGTATTTAGGGCCTTAAATCAAGAACGATGGGATTCTTTAATTTTAGAATAGTTTTATGACCATTAACATGGTACCTCTCCTCTCTGGGCTCCGGGCTGGCTTGAGATGGTGAAACCACTGGTGTTGTGCGTTCCTTCTTTTTCTCTTCAGAGTTCTTTTCTGCAGCAGGTTCATCTGGATGTCAAAATCACTCATTAAACATTTCATCAGTGTAATACTAAAAATGTGGGAACTCAAGATCTTCTTCAAAAGCAAACCTGCAGTTGCTACCACTTACAGGCAATTACTGGTATTACAACAACACAAACCCATAGTGATTTATATTAACGTTAGTTAAAAACCTAAAAGACAAGTTTGAAATGAATTATAAAGTTTTATACATTATATTTTATACAAAGCCCCAAAAATTATTGACATTTAAAACCCACCCCAAAAAGTTGTGCATTGATTTAATATGATTTTTAAAATAAGGAAATTTATATTTTAATTGAAACTAAAGTGAATTAGATATAAAGACGCTGATTTGAGCATTTTATAACATCTTAATAACCATGAAGCTACATATGGTTGATTCACTAACCAGTAAAAATGGAGGGAAAACTTTTGTGAAATGCTTAAAACTCCCTGTTTGACTACACCCAGATTTAAATAAAAATGCCAATGTTATTTCTTGAGTACACTTACCCAGCAATTTCTTCCAGGACTTGATCAAAGACTTGGCCAGTGAGGTCACTTCGTCATCTGTGCTCTGCTTGCGAATGGCATTGACTGACATCCCGATCCTCGTAGACTGTTTCATAATAAAAGCAGAGTAAATGTCTTATTAAATTGCACCTGTGTACTAAAACATGAATGATGAGCAGTGACCAGCAGAGTATGCATACCTGCAGAAGCTCCAGGGTCATGGGTATATTCTTTAGTTCCTTTAGTAAATCCAATGCACCAGCCTAATAATAATAATAACAAGAAGAAGAAGAAGAAGAAGAAAACAAACAAAAAAAACACACTACTTAGTAAAATACATTACAAACTTTATGGAAACTATTATGCATAGGCATGTTTACAAAAATGTCAACAGAGGTAACTATGTAGCTTAATATCTAATTAGCATAACATCACTTTTACCGAGAAGATCTGGTTGAAACCTTGGTTTATTGCATATTTATAAGCAAACTGAATGCCTGAGTAAGTTTATTTATTAGAAGAAATCAGTAGCATTACTGCCTCCCGCTGACTGATCCTATGCATTTATCCGCGCTACCAACAGCTAATGTTGCTAATTTCCCCGCTAAACGTTAAGTTTCTTAAACAATAAATTAAACCAATGTATATTTCTCTCACTTAAGCATTAAGCACTACATCTATTCAAAAACAGATTCCCGGTGTTGCTATAGATTATGGAAATCAGTTCTTCTTCATGTGTGTAGCTGTTAGCTTGCTACTTAGCCTCGTCTAGTCCGAGAAAGGGAATTCATTCATGACAAAACATCTCACCCCGTTCTTCTTTTGTGCCATTTTATCCATCTTTTTTGCGATCCGGATGATCTCTTCTTCTTCTTTCTTACCCATTGTTGGTGTTTAGTGGTAAATGTTAAATTCAAACGGACTTTAAATTTAAAAAAAAACCGTAGACGCACAGGCGAACACACCACTCAACCGGCAGAGACCGCAACAGCTCTGGCAGGAAGGCGTTTCTATGAAAAGCCCAGACATCACTAATCAAACCATTGACTAGCAGCGCCATGAATCAATCTGTGTAAAGCGCAGGCAAGACTAATCGAAGACACGAACGCGCGTCACGCTGCCAGCGTTCTGAATTAATGCATTTGAGCAGTTTATCATTACAACCGCTTGAAATTACAAACTCAAGTAATTTAAATGTTACGCAAGATGTGAAATATCTTGAGCCGTAGGGTATGGAGCAGTCATTTGTGCTGGAATTAACCTGTGGTGAGATTTTGGATTTTTGGCATCCTCTGTTTGCAACACTAGAGTGCGCTCGTGCTCGATTTACAGCGATTGACAAATACAGTGGACACGGAAAGTATTCAGACCACCTTAAAAAATCACTCTTTGTAATATTGCAGCCTTTTGCTTAAATCATTTAAGTTCATTTTTCCCTTATTAATGTATACACAGCACAGCAATAGTTGACATTTTTGCAGATTTATTAAAAAAGAAAAACTGAATACCACATGGTCCAAAGTATTTAGATCCTTTGCTCAGAAATTTAGTAGAAGCACCCTTTTGATCTAATACAGTCATGAGTCTTTTTGGGAAAGATGCAACAAGTTTTACACCTGCAGCGATGGTGACTTTCTACAACTTTCTCCCATCACTCGACTGTATCTCTGGAGCTCAGCCACAGTGATCTTTGGGTTCTTCTTTATTTCTCTCACCAAGGGTCTTCTGCCACGATTGCTTAGTTTGACCGGTTGGCCAGCTCTAGGAAGGGTTCTGGTCGTCCCAAACATCTTCCATTTAAATGGAAATGGACACTGCAAACTTACTTACGACCATGTGATATTTCAGTTTTTCTTTTTTAATAAATCGGCAAAAATGTCAACAATTCTGTTTTTTCTGTTAATATGGGTTGCTGTGTGTACATTAGAAAAAAAAAAACTTAAATGATTTTAGCAAACGGCTGCAATATAACAAAGACTGAAACATTTAAATGGGTCTGAATACTTTCCGTACCCACTGTAATAACAACAACAGGTTTTGCTGATGGTCAAGGTGGTAAATTATTTCCTTTTTCTTTTCTTTTTTAAGTTAGTTAGCAGAATATAATAGACAATTATAAATATGCTATGTACTGTTGAAGTCTGTGGACTTTTTCTGGGGTAGCTAAACATGCAGACAATTTTTCAGCAGGATTTCAAATTTAACGTTCACTTTCAGGCATTCATGCTTTCAAAGTATGCAGCATCATTAATTATAATAGATAGAGAAAACAGAATCGAAAAATAAGCTAATTTGTTTAATAGATAGAACTTGGTTGTTCCAAAATTTATTTTGAGATTTCAATAAAAAAGTAGGTGTGGTCTCATATCAACATTTGGTGAAAGAAATAAAATGTCTTTTGCTATCAGTAATATTGGAAAAGGGGTTTGCGTTTATATATAATTAATAACATTCTGATAAGTTTAATACACATCTACAATCTAAAGACAAAGTAGGCTATACCATACAGCCATACTCAGGCTTTTACATTCAGGTCTTATTTAAAATACAATAGATTTTAATAAATGTGAGAATCTGTCTTTTCTGGTTTTATATGTATTTTAAACTCTTTTATAGATTTTTTTAAGTAAATAAAAATAAATATGCTTATATGTATATATATAAAAATATAAATTCACCAAATGCAAAACTATTAAAATGCTATTACTAATAGCATTTAATGTTAATGTTATTGATGTAATTTAAATGTGCTTTGTCACTCTCTTTCCCAGTGCAATAAAATCCCATGTCTGTCTTACTCAGCACCTTGCATGTGTGCAAGCCTCTAATCCTTAGAGATCAAGACAACGTGATTCCACATCCAGTGAATTTGTTTTGCTCTCTACCTACATGACCAACAACGTCAATAATTATCATGGCACGTTTTGATAATGACAGCAAGAATGTACCTTATACTGCTCTGAAACTCAACCAGTCAGTGAGCAAAAGTGTTCGCTGAAACCAAACTGCTTGAAATTTCCCTAGAAATGCTGCAAGGCTAATCTCCACCCCATGCTGATAAGGAAATCCTATAAAACTATCTGAGACATGACGGGGAACCTCGAGATTACTAGAAACTGCAGAATATAAATAAACAGACATTATACAATGTCTCATTATGAAGAAATATTTAAAAAAAAAATTAATAAAAGTTAAAGAATGAACAGATTCAGCAAATAAAGTCCACTCTTTTATGCTTTAC
This sequence comes from Enteromius thamalakanensis, assembly GCA_032357475.1. Lineage (NCBI taxonomy): Eukaryota > Metazoa > Chordata > Actinopteri > Cypriniformes > Cyprinidae > Enteromius > Enteromius thamalakanensis. The sequence goes on along the minus strand of JAUCMT010000047.1, from coordinate 11,075,677 downwards.
GTATTCATAAATCGTGCAGATTGATTCACGTGATAAGCATCTTCCCAGATGTAGTGCATTAAGAACTGGTGTTGCTCTGCTGTAAACCAATCACAATCACAATATTCCTGCTGTGCTTCCGTAGTCACAGTTACGCTCCCACTGAGAGACACATGCTTTACCAGCTGAGACTTCCCTTTTCCTTATAGTCAGCTACAGCATAAAACCTCTCCACTTCACCCCACTCTAATCCCTATTAACAGAGGCCTTAAATCTGCTTATATCTCTGCAAGAAATTAGAAACACCTTCCCCCATCTGCTGGATATCGCACACAGCAGAACAAATACTTCATGTCTCATTATGTTTTAGTGAAAGGTACTAAAACAGCTTGTACAAATGTAATTTATTTAGTTGATTATACAGTGAAGTGAGACAAAGATGCAGGTTTTATGCTATATAAACAGCTGAGATCAGCCAAAAGGTTTGCATGGAGGTTTGTGCTTAACTTAATTATGATGTTTTATGTTTGAATGTCATCAGTACTGTATCTCACTTACTGTTATTATGGGTATCAGTACTGTACTGTTTAAACCTCACAGGCTAAATATGCTGTTTAATTATACGTTAGTGCAAATGCTTAAATTATACAAGCAACCCGTTTAAAAATGTTTTGGTTGAACATTTATTTGAATATATGGAGGCTTAAAATGACAGTATTCTTGATGCTCTTTCTCTAAAATGCTGTTTAATCATGACCAAAGATTACACAAATCGACCCTGATGCCTGCCGTCCCAAAATAGCCTTGAGCGTTGTTCATAATCTCTTCAGTTGATGGACTACAAACTCACCAACTCAACCCTCCTGAAAATGTGAAATAAGGTAGGATGAATTGCTTCAAATGTTGGTGTTTTCATCTTAATAGTAGCATAAAAACTAGTAGCATGTTCTGTATGTTTTTAATGTTTATACTCATACATAAAGCTGCTGTAGAAAGCATGTGCTAATCATAAAATATTATTCAGTATGGTACATTGCATGGATCGAATTTACAGCAGATTAGAAAGCGATTACCATGTTTGAGCTTTACAGTATATACATGTGCTTTTGAATCACGGTTTCCAGAACATGTATTGTGGCTGTTATGCAGCAGTTGATCGCACAGAACAATTCTAGTGGGAACATCATTTGTCAATTGTCCATGCCACACGGCAAAGCAATTTGTATGAAGATGATGTTTTCAGATAGGATTCAGTACATTTTAGACTTGTACTGATCTCATATTTCTTCCTTTTCATAGTGTTCTTTTTAAGCTCAACATAAAAATCTTCATAAAATCTAATCCAATCAACATAAAACCTAAAATCTATACATAATTTAAGTTTAGTTCAGTAAATATTAGCACGAGCATTTGTTCGTTGACTTCCATTCTTATACCTGACCATGTAAAGCGAACATTCCTGTGCAAACTCTTAGTCCTTACGAGAGGCCATTTCAATGTTGACTGCAAGAAGCCATTTCATTAATGACTACCATGAAAAATGGAAAACAATACCTGAAAGACGAATGTAGCTGTTGCTGCTAATGAACTAAAGATTGATTTTTCTAATGCATTTGTAGTTGTAAGAATTGCAAAGTATAAAGACTTCATTACAAAGAACATATCACATAATTTAAAGGTTTTGTTTTGGTGTCATCAGCAGAAAGTCCCCCAGAGTACATTCATTTACAAAAACTCTTGCTTTATGGGGGACAAAGTGAACGTGGAAGCAATTTCAGTACGGTAGAAATAAACCAAATGGGACGCTGATAGTAAGAACAGAACGATGTTATGGCATGCAATGCATAATTTATATTGTTATTATGCATAATGAAAAAAAACTGTTATGGTGAGAAAAGTATATTAAGCTGAAAAAAATATATAGTCATTGTTATTTACCTCTTGTTTTTTTTTTTCCAGTATCTCTTAATATGAGCACAACACACCTTAATGATGCACCCCATCCTGACATATCTGTGGGGAGTGTGCAGACATTGGTCTCCAGACCACCACACCCCCAGGCAAACCCCATAACAACTAAGAGGGTATGTTTCTACAAGAGCGGGGACCCTCAGTTCACAGGGCACCGGATGGTCATCAACAGCCGCACTTTTAAAACCTTTGATGCCCTTCTAGATGCCCTCTCCAAGAAAGTGCCTCTGCCATTTGGGGTAAGGACCATCACGACACCCAGGGGAACACATGCTATAAGCACGCTTGATGATGTGCAGGATGGGGGCTCTTATCTGTGCTCAGATCAGAAGAAAGCCAAGCCTTTTAACTTGGATGAGGTCCATAAGAGACAGGTCCCTTGGAACACTACCAGACCTGTCAGTGCAGGACGTAAAGCACGAAGGGAACTGGTCCGGCAGCTAGTAAAGAGAAATGAAGTAACCACAAGGGCAGGAAAAATGGCAGACAACACAGGGGTGGTACGAACACCAAAGAGACTGACGGTGTATAAAAACAGGGATCCCAGCATGAAGCGAGTAGTTGTTCTTCATAGGAGAACAGCCCCAAGTTTTGAAGCTCTTTTGGATTATCTTTCTCAAGTGATGCAGTTCCCAGTTGTGAAGCTTTACACAGAATATGGCAGAAGAGTAAGTATATCATATAAATGTATTCCTAGTTAAAATTAGAGCAAACATTGGTAACTGGCAACTAGTTAAGAATCTGCTATCACTGTGGTTAATCTTAGTAGTTACTGAAATAGTTTTTCTCTATTTTACAAGTTCTTTAAAAAAAAATCATCCATATATATTTATTCAGTACATTGAATTGATGCATTTTATGTAAACGCATAACTACAGTAGTAGTTATACTACTATATCTTTGACTTACAGAAAATAAACTAAAATGTTGTGATATTGCAATGCAATGTTTTGGTTTTGTACAATATATTTTAGCACTGTTTGAGCGTTCTTTTGTAATACCTGTTTTGAAATATTTTTGCCTTGTCATTGAATGTTTAGTCTATTTAGGATGTGTTTTGTACAATATTTTGAGCTTTTTAGTTTTTAAGCTTCAAAGCATACTATGTCTTTGTTCGTTACAGTCATTTCGTCAATCCTTGATGTACTAAGCCATGATGTAAATGCCATTTAATTCTTAGCCCCAGCTGTGAGAGTACTATAATCACTACTGTCCCTATGGTGTCTTGAAGAATGTCACACACACGAATGACTAAAGCTCATGTTAGCTTTCAAACTTATGTCCAAAAGTGTCTGAAAATATATATAATGTTGTTTTCTGGATGCACATAAGTTTCTTTTCTATTTATAGGTTGAAGGACTTCCTGCCCTCATCTTGTGCTCTGGGATTGTTGTGGCAGCTGGTAACGAACCCTTCAGGACAGGAATTTACAATCTCCAAGCTCCTAGTAAAGTCCAGTCAAGAATATCTGAATCTTTGCTTTTAACAGAAACTGAGACACCACCACGTAAGCCAATATGATTTAGTTTGTTTATTTTTAATTATTCATTTTTTAGCACATTTTTTTAGCCTTTCTTTTCAAGTTTAACTGAAAAAAATTCTTTTTATTCTTTTTTCCCCTTTTGCCATCTTCCATCTTCTGTCTTCTAATTATATTGGATCATTCGTCCATAAGAAGAAAAAAAGATTTCAGCTGGGACTATTTCAAGATCAAGGAATTTCTCTTTATCTTCTGAGAGGTTCCTCGTAGAGCAGATCAATAAGTCACTAAATGGAAATCTGACAGAGCACAATAGGACAAATAATGAATCAATGGAAACTGAAGGCAGTCAGCCGGTGGGATCAGACGAGATGGAGACCTGTGACTCTATGGATGGTATGGAACAGAGGAATTACCCCATTATGCCTAATGAAGACGACATCGAAAAATCCTTTCGGGTCAATGAAGATGGCAGTATGACAGTGGAGATGAAGGTGCATCTTACTATAAAACAAGAGGAAATGATTCACTGGACAACTACACTGAACCGCGTTTCCGTTAATAACCAGCAGAGGGCAGTGTGCAATTCCAAGCCACAATCAGGCTCATTAAATGTAACCAATGACTCAGGCAAAGAGTCGAATGGACCTCACAGCCTAGATTCTAAAGAAATCAATACACTCACTAACAAATCTGTAGGATTCATCAAAGAAGAAAGAGAGCATTATGGCAGTGATACATCATCTGAAAAGCCCAAGTCTATCTATAGAAGGCTACCCACTCCAGGTCCCAAACAACAAAGAAAAGAGGCCTCAGTCGAAAACATCAAAACCATTTCAGAGACTGAAGTTCAGGAGAGTACAGTAGGTGCCTACTCTTACATGGAGCGAACTGCACAGGGAGAGCTGACGGAGGGTTACTGTGTGGTCAGTCGCAGCAGTAGCAGCAGCACAAGAACTCTGTCAAAACCTGGGAAGAGTGAATTGGGAGTTATCAAGCAGAAAAAGTCTGACACTTCCTTCATGTCCTCAGGTGTTGCACAGATTCTTCAGCTACAAAACAATGGGACAATGGGAATAACAGAGACTGTGATGCACGTATATGAATCTCAGGGCACGTGTGACAATTACAATGCAAATACACAGGTGTTTGTGGACAACAAGCCTGGATATCACACAAAAGCTTTGCCTCACAGTAAGCCAGGCTCAACAGACTCAGGACCCCGTTCGTCCTGCGATGATTGCGATGTCGATCTCACTCGGCAGTCCACAAGTTCAAACTCCCAGGATGGCAGAAAATCCAATATGCTATCTTTATCATCTGCCTATTCAACACCTCCAAAAAAGATGAACAACAATCCATCAATCCTCACTGATGATGAAAAACACACATTGGTTGAGGATACGTCTGAAATGACTGAAAAGGAAAGCAAGCATCCAGCAAAACAGATGGAACAAGTCTCTGATGATAAAAGCATTGTTAGTAATAAAAATAATACACCAAAGTCCAAAAAATCAAAGAAAAGTACTTCTTCTGAATCTAATGGATTTGGCAAAAAAACAAGGGGCAGTGTTCCGGGGTCTTCAAAAGACCTCCAAATGACGTCAGACACACTAAGCCACACAGGATCAGAGAAGAAGACTAGCTCAGCAGAAAGTGACAGACGTGAACACAAAGCTGTAAGAGACAAAAATAAGAAGACAAAAACATTTGAAAGTTCTCCAAAGATTAGGCACTTGAATCTCAGCACTGTGAATCAAACTCAGTCTGATGAAGATCTCAAGTTAAAAGATAAAACCATCAAAGACATATCCTACAAAGTTAACACAAATGGCCATGACTCTCGGGTACCTAAACTAAAGAAGAATAGTTTAGACATTCAATCACCAGTCCCAATAAAGAGACTACCGAAACAAAGGTCAATGAATGGTGTCAAATCAAAAAAATCCTCTAAACAAAAACAGGAGTTGAGTGAAAGTGTGTCACTGCCCGTGCTACAATTATCCTCCTCCAGTGTAAATCAATACGTTGAAAGCTGGCTAAATAAAATTGAGCCAGAATCTGTGCCCTACGATGATGAGACAAACCATCCAGAGATTGTACCAAGAGCAGTATTCAAGATAGGGAGCGACTCCACTGATGGCTCTGAGATTAAAAGTGACCCTGAAAAAGATAGTGTAAATGTTGAAGGCCCTTCTCTAGAAGATAATGATGACAAGAGGCCAACTTCTCACCCACCTGTACAAATAATGTGTGAGGGAGAGCCGACCGAACCACAGAGGACAAGAGGATTTTGTAAATCAATGCCAATTTTGAGGGTACATTCTGAACAGGAGGGTCTTGTAAAAATGCACAAGTCATCTGAGAACTTGGCTCCTCCTGACCCTTCTGGGACATCACAAAGTACAGAGGTCAGAGTTAGTTCAGGCATGAAACCAGTTTTGCAACAGTTGTGCTTGTCTGTTCAGTCTATCAAGCAGGCCTTGAGCCCGACCCACTTAACATCTCTGGAAAGGGAAAAGTCAAGTAGCCTTCCAGATTTTTCCTCTCAGGTGGCCTCTGCCTTTGGGTCTCCCTCAAGAGCTCTTCTGTCTTTCTTGTCACTGATGACTCTGAGAGATGGACTTTCAGTCCTCTACAAAGATCAATCACCAGCCAGCAACTCTAATGTCTGTCCAGAGGCCCTGCAAGTAATGCAGTCCCTGGAAAAAATATCCAATATTAAAGATGAAGATGAGCTTAAGGCGAGCTTGACCAGTCTTCAAAGTTCAACTTCATCCAAACTAAAACAAAGCTGGAGAGATTTCCAAGAGCAAAATGTCTTTGAAGAGAGCCCACCACTATCACCAAGATTCTCAGAGCAGGAGTTTGTTGTAGAAGTGGACTTAGAAGGAGACACAGAATATCAGGACAAAGAGTGCAGTTTTAGTATAGAACAATTACTGGATGAACTGAACATGCCTGAAGATCTCAACAGAGAGATTTCCTCTTTTGTTGAAGGAGAACTACAGTATTTTAATCAAGCAGAAGATGATACCATCAGTGAAATTTCAGGTAAAGAAAAGGAAAATGAAGATGGCTCCTTAAGTGGTAGTTTAGAAAAAGCTGCTGACATGGAACAGAAAAGGGAGAATATCGACCAAGACAATGATGACATAACCAATGATCAACTGGAACCAGAATCTCAGGGATTGAGTTTAATTCAAGCTCACTCTTCTGACTCGGAAGCTATAGAAGAGGATATGGGTAATGAAGATTCTGGTATAGCAGTGCCCATTCAATCTCCTGAGGGTAATGGTAGTGATTCAAGTAAAGCAGAGGTTTTAGAAACATCTGATAACAACCAAATAAATGCAGAAAACACGGAAGAAAGGGTAATGCATGAAAACTCTGAAAACAAAGATGGTGAAGAAGAATGTTCTCCAACATCAGAACAAAATATAACAGATGTAGCTGTAGAAGAAATTTCTGAGCTCTCTGATTACCAAGACAATATGTCTGAAATAGAGAACAGTGTAACAGCAGAGATAATAGAAGAACGAGACACTGATGTAGAGGAGGAGGACACCATTCAGAACATCAGGGTAACTAGCAAACAATCAGATGCTTCAGAATCCGAAGACACAAATCCCAAACGCTCATGTTCAGCATCAGAAACTGAGTGTGTGCCATTTTCAGACAGAGAGGCAGCTGAGCTTAATGAGAACGATCAGTACAATACAGCTGAGGACTGCGCTAGAGAGGAACCTGATTTTTCTGATTTTGAGGAAACAGTTAGTGATGGAGGACACGACAAAGAAAATAAGTCCATCTCATCAGAATGTAAGTCTATTCATTCAGAGCCCTCAGAGACATCATCGCCTCATTGTGATACAGAGGGTGAATGTAGAGAGCAAACATCAGAATCATCCAGCCAAGAAGATGTCAAAGATGAAGATCTACAAGAAGATGCCGCAGAGATCTCAGAAGGTGAGGAACCCGATACACAATATCTTAGTGATAATGCACATAGTATGACTCCTGAAGTTGAATATGAGAAAACGCATCAAATTGAAAATGGGCTTGTGGAAGAACATGACATTAATAAAGTGGACCATGAGAACTCTGAAGCTTGTGAACAAGTAGATCAAGATGCTGAACCAGACATTTGTACAATCTCTGATCCTGAGGTAGGTGAATGTAGAGAGCAAACATCAGAATCATCAAGCCAAGAAAATTATCAAGAGATGTCTCCTGATGTCAAAGATGAAGAACAACAAGAAGATGCATCAGAGATCTCGAAAGATGAGGATCCTGATCCACAGTATCTTAGTAATGACTCCTGTACAATCTCTGATCCTGAAGCTGTGGATGAGGATGTGACAGAAACAAACCCAAACACAGGTTATTCTGAATTCTGCAAAGTCCAGACATTGGAGAAGGACGGACTTACTAAAAAGGAGAGTTCTGCTGAAGAGTGTGATGTAGAAGAGGAAGACTATGTAGGTTCACTTGATTCTAAATATTCTGTGGAAGGGGGTTCATGTGGCAGTATGAGTTCAAGTGAGCACCAGTTTGAGAAAGCTGAGAGTTTAGGTATGGAGCATGGCTATCATTATCTACTACATCCAACTGAGATCTCACAAGAACTGCTAGACCTAATCAATTCAGCTTTGTTGTCCTCTACCCTGACTGTCACGTGTGATTCAAATGGCAACCTCAAAATAGAGCCAGACAAGCACAAAATGAGGGAGATGTTTATTTCTTGCCAAAAGATAGATAATCGGTATGGTCAAAAATGTCTCCCAAGCCCAAATACATCAGATTTGTCTGATTATAGGCCTGAGTCATCCGACAATGGTGGGTACCAGTCGCAGGAGCTTTTCACAGAGAGTGGAGAAGAGGAGGTGGAAAGGTTACGTATCTTTCGTGAAATTTTAAAACAAAGTTCAGAGCAGCCAAAAAGAATAAACCATGTAAAAGAGAACGGCTTGATGAAATCGATGACAACAGAACCGACACCCAGTCCAAGTTTAAAAAGTAGCAGTCTTTCTTCTTTCCAGGATACCAAAAGTGCAATCCAAGAAACAGTGTCTCACTGTAGATCGCAAAGTTCACTTGATGGAGATTCTGAATCAGTACAGTGCATGACTTTAAAAGAAAAACTGGACTCTGGAGAGGGAGTGTTAATTGATAAAGGCAGGTGGCTTCTCAAGGAAAACCACCTCATCCGTAACTCTCCTCCTGCAACTATGGGAATGTATGGAAATGGAGACACCACATCAGCTGACACAGCTCAGGACAACAGAAGTGAGGATTCAGCCTACCCATACTGTGAGAACCAAGCCTCGCCTCTGGCTGTAATATCCTCTTCTGAGCTGGAGGACATGGCTAAACCCCCTACACCGAGGTGTACATACTTCAATATGGCACACAGCAGTGACTCTGATCCTCTCTTGGATGCCCAAAGTGTCAATAATGGCAGTGGTGAAGGGAACGCTAGGAGAAACAAGGAACTTAAGGTATCTCCAATGGGTGAGTCCTCTAAAATGTGGGCAAAGAAAAATGGAAGTATGTCTTCATTCGCATCTGTTGAGTTCAAACTGCCCGATGGGAAAGTTCATCCTCAGGAGGCTTCGGGATCTGGTGCTAACAGATCTAAGAGTCAAGACAGTCGGACAGTACAAGAGGAGGAGTCAAGGGAGGGTTTAAATCTCAGGTGTGGGCAACACTGCCCAATTCTATAGTTTAAAAGGGAAAATAAACCAGCTACAAGCACTTCTATTTAAGTTATTGACAAGAATTTATTTCTAGTAGCTTATTTGTTTAAAGTGTTTGAACAGCAAAATGTAAAGGCATACAGTCTTTAACTGCAGTAAAAAGACTTTAATTTCCTCACTTTGGTGCCTGCTGGTATTTAAGCTTTCAGCTGTAAACATTTGCCTGTTTTAAACAGTTTGGGGTTATTTCAGACATGTATTTTCATTTCACAGGGGCTATATTGCACAAATCATCTGATTTACTTGAACTGACTGAACATCCTAAGTGGTATTTCTCATAGAGCAAAAAGTAATTGCATGTTAAGTGTTTCATTTGTTTTCTTGACTTTTATTTGTTAAAAGATACCCCAAGTTTAAAACAGCATTGCAAAGTACCTTTTTTTTTTTGAAGAGTGGTCTGCTGAATGGTCTCTCAAGATGTGTTGCCTCAATGTTTAAGTGGTTTGTTGTTAATAAGTAATTATAGTAATAGGTATTACCACATACTACTGACTAATATGGAAGCAATTTTAACTAGGCAGTAAGTAATCGCAAATTTTGCAAAATTATGCTGTTTTGTTATTGTCAAGTTGTCATAACAAAGACATTTAAAACAATCTTTGCATTGAAAATGACTTAACTGAGCAAATTATACTTAATGACAGTTTATGCATAAACATGCATAAAACCTCCTTCATATTCATGATGTATGTCATGTCATCATTAAAGTGTCAGTCTTATGTACACCCCTTCAAGTGTTACCTAATTGTTTTTTCTTTATTAATTGATAATAGTGAGCAAGTTGTCAATGCAGATATTTTTCTTTGAATACCTATGGGAACTTTTGTCCTAAGTTAGCTATTATTTACTGCAGTTAATCTAGTTTCCATAATAATTAAGAGTATTACGTTTGGTGGTAATGTGGTACTACCTATTACTATTTGTTTTTTAATTAAAACACACCCATATTTTAAAGTGTTACCCCACATTATGGAAGTTCTTAAATACGTATAGAGAAGAAATTTATACTATCATTTTTAACCAATATTATTTTGGTTAGAATAGGAGAAGAGTGAACAATGCTCGGTTATCTGATATTTTTGTGCCATTGTTGGTCCTATATATTCATGTTTTTAGGTCACATGAAACTCTGACAAACATCCATGGGTAAACCCATTTAGCATTGTGTAACATTTTAAATTGAAAATATTTGTTATTTGAATTGGTTGATTAATTTTTTGTGTCTTTTACATAAAAAGTTCAGTTTTTAATGCAGTATTATTATCATAGCACAATATCCTCGAGAAGAGCGCAATAAAAAAATATGATGTACAACAATGAATAAGTGTATCGAAGGCAGCTGTCATCATAATTGCATTAAATGTGATTCTTTTTATTGTGCTCATATCAAATAAAATTCCATCACCTCTACAAAGCATTGGCTGATTAATTGTATAAATTGATTAATATTTTATATACTTATTTCTTTCCTTCGTATGTAATATACGTACATGCAGACATTATACTCAACAGATTTACATCATTAAAACTTAACACAGATTATATTTTACAAACAAGAAGAAAGTCTGAGAAATCACCAAAACATATAAAAAAAAATTGAACAAACACTTGAGTATTGATTCTGTCAAATATATAATAATTGTTAAAAGCTTGCCATATAATGTAATTATATTATAGTCTAGACCAATTGATAATGAAAATTAATTTGAAAATGCAGGTCTGCATTACTTTTTGACTTCTAACTTCGAAATAAAAACAACCTACTACTAAAAGTAATAAAGTAATATGATAAGAGTTTGTGTCATGCCATTTTTACTTGGGTATTCATGTTGGAATTAATTGTAAGTAACAATAATAATAGTAAATAACAATAGATAAACTGAATTGTTTATGGAAAACAAACTATTCAGTGTTCATTCCCAGACTATTCCCAGCATTTTGGAGCTGAGATGCCAAAGTTTCTCAGCCATTTCATCATCTCTAGCAGCTCTGGTGCATTGTGAAGGTCTGCAGTTGCTTTAGAAAATGGGAAAGACAGAAAAAACAAATAAAACATATTCATTATTATATCCAGTCAGTTTATATGTCTTGCCTCTGCAGCTGTATTTAATGCAATTCAATACCTGTAGTAACCTCCACTCTCTTTGTCTAATTCTGGTTGCACTGCACAGTAGATGGTCGTTTGTGCTCCCTGCACTGGGGTCTTTGTGAAAGGTCTGACAACCTTCCACATGATTAGAAGTCCGAGATTCATATGTCTTTTAAGTTCTGTCCGCACAATTCCTGGATGGACTGCATATGTTGTAACACCTGTGTCTGAGTATACAATTCAGATCAAAAAGTACTTCTTTTTTCCGATTTATTTAATCATCCAGAATTTTTAAAGATCAGTTACCCTTGAGTTTTTTGGCCAAGGAGCGAGTGAAAAGGATATTGGCCAATTTACTCTGACCATATGCCCTCCTGCTGTGATAATTCCTCTCGCTATTGATATCATCAAGTGCTATTGTGCCCCAACTATGAGCCATGGAGGAAAGAGTGATGATTCTTGAGGGGGCAGATCTCTTCAGCAGATCAATCAGCAGGAAGGTTAATAGGAAGTGACCTAATTGACATAAAAGCTCAACAGCAAACTGTCTGCACCATTAAACAAGCAGTCGAAAGATATACAAAGGAATATTATTGGTAAAACATACATTTTTGCAGTAAAAAAGATATCTTTGACACACTGCGATTGAATGAACAAGAAAAACACTTTACCTAAGTGGTTCACACCAAACTGCATCTCAAAACCATCTGCTGTCTTAGAGTAGGGACACATCATTATCCCAGCGTTGTTAATGAGTATGTGAAGAGCTCTTTCCTCTAAAAAACAAGAGGCTTTTAAAGATTATTTTGGAATTCTGTAGGAGACACATGGGTATTTTAAGTGAATTACATCACAGAAAACTGTTTTGTTTGATTAAATACACAGGTTTAGGTGTAAAACTCTTATATTGGTCACCTACCGTTGTTGATTACCTCAGCAAATTCTCTGATTGACTTGGTGTCAGATAAATTTAGTTTCCTGATCACTATGTTTGGGTTCCCTGAGTCCTCCATGATCTCTTTCTGTGCTTCTTCTGCTTTCTCAAGGTCTCTGCAAGCCATTATTATCCTGGCCCCTGTGGAACAACTCCAAAAACCATGACTTTTATAATTGGTATCCTAAATAAATTTGTGTAACATTCAGTACATTGCATTTGTTTAGTTGTAGTTAGTTTCTATAAACTGATTTTTCATTACAAAGGCTTGCACACAAGAATGAGATAAATGTGATACCGCGTTTTGCCAGGTCTCTGGTGGTTTCTTTTCCAATGCCAGTATTTGCTCCAGTTATAATGGCGGTTTTGCCATTGAGTCGTGCACTAGAGGACCACTGGCCACCGAACCTTTCTCTGTGCAAATACATCATAAATGTAAGTTAAATGAACAGTGCACAAATTACAGAATTGACATTTTAAGGCAAACTTCCTTTAACAAGCATTTCCTAATAAAAGAGATACAACTACTGAACATTGTGTAATTACAGAATTACAAAATTAACTGTTACACAATGAAACATAACAACTGGAATATTAAAGTCCATCGTAACCAAGTATAAAAGAAAGAGAAAAGTAAATAAATCAATAATAATAAAAAAATTATAAACAGTGGCACATTTAAACTTAAATTTGTTTATATATGTACAATATACTCATGATATAAAATCTGTCTGAACTAAACTAAATCTGAAATAAATATGAATTACGGTAGTAGAAATTAGTAAAAGCTCTTAGAAATTTCACTTATGTTAGTTGCAAGTTTACAAAAAAAAACAGAAATAATAAACCCACCTCAGGGTGTATATGTTGGACATCTTGCTCAATGCAAAGATGCTCTAAAGACAACACATGACTTCCATCTGGAGTTGTTTGCAGATACTGCACTGAAAAGCAGTGCATTGCTTAGCGTGAGTCTCAGTGCATTGGTGTGGATTAGAAATCGAACAGACTAATCCACAGCTAATCGGTTTAAGGCACTGATCTACTGTTAACTCAGCATGAATGCATTCCTTCTGGATTCTGTACCTTCGCTGCAGGTTTCTGACCTAAATAAACTACATATAGGAATAGGCTAACCTAAAAATATGCAACCATTTAAAAATGATAGGTGACAAACCAGTTGTGTCTAAATAAGCCGTGGGGTACACACACACACACACACACAAATAGAAATATGAAATTAGAGTTAGATTTCCTCCTCTAAAAAAATCAAACCTGGTCTCATGAAAATATGTACCTCTGTACACTTTTTGTGCAGCACCATTTTTATGTGCCTTACTGCACGATTCAACGTAGTTTCAAAGAAAAACATCCAATAAGATCACACTTCAAATATTTGTGAACTGTTGCAAACGGTGAATGCTCTATGGTGTTGGAAATATGCCCTGCACTAAATCCAACCTACCCAGTAGCGTTAAAGGGTTCAAATGATGTTATGATTATTACAATTGTTTTGTGTATTTGGTGTAATGCAATGTAGTTAAAGTTCCAAACACATTATTTTCCACATACTGTACATTTTTGTTTCTCCTCTAAGCCCATCTCCCGAAACGGGTCGATTTGTATAACACTCATGGTTCTAAAACAGCAAGCTGTGCTCTGATTGGAAAGCTATACAGTACACCGGAAAGCAGAAATCTTTGATTATTTTTGACCGTACAAAATCCCCTCTTAGCACCGTTGGTCACACCTAAAAAGGCAAAAGTCCATAAAAAACTTGCTATCTGTAGTAGTTCTGGTTCAGACTTATTGTTCCTCTTTCTGAAGCAGTACACAGGGATGTTTTTGGAAACATTCAAATAAATTACATTATAATAAAATCGACAGTTGTTGATTTCAACAAACCCCTTCATACTGTAGCATAAGTGAGAAATATGAATTTCGAATATGGTGAGATGATAACGAAGTGATTAGGTAAACCCAAAGAAAACAAAACAACCAATGATTGGATGAAATTCACAATTATAATACAGTCTAGAATGTATAGATATAAAGAACATTCTATGCATGCATTGTTAAGGCAGCATCAGACAGATGTAGATTTCACTGTGTGTGAAGATCAAATGGTAGTATATGTGTCTGTGTAGCTGTGGCTATGTGTCAGTCTAATCATGCTCCAAACACCACTCAAGAGACAAACCAACTCAATTGATGCTTCCAGTAGTACAGTTTCAATTCCAGTGGTACAGTTATTCCAATTTCACACAACAAGACACATGGTCTAGTATACATGCAGCATGTACAACCTTTGACTTAAACGTTTCACACACTTACTGTACCAGTCATCTGTTTTTAAGAATAAACTAAGCTAATCTACGTATGTGTGCATTCAGTTACACAAACAACTATACTGTGCGCACGATGTGTTTAGCACAAATACACTTGAAAAATACAAGTAGGATCATTGAGATTTGGATGTGTACACATTAAACTCATTGCTATTCAGCTGCTTACCCACTAGCAAGTGAAGTCAATACCTTAAGGGCTTGCATAAACAATGCAGTTCATTTCCGTAAGAGTTTAACTTTCAGGATGACTTGTTACAGTACATACAAACCACTGATCTTTGACCTCAGAAAGTGATTTCTGTATGGCTCAATCTGTGACAGGAACTACAACTACTTGCCACAGGGTTGTTTGCTGTGTTCTCCTGGAGTGTGAGGAATTTAAAGCCTCTCTAATGCTTTCTTTGCACCATGCGTCCTGGTCCATGACTGTATTGTGTTGCTGCATCACCTTAAGAACTCAAACTGGCACACTATCTTGAACAGTGGCACATGCTTTCTCTGTACTAAAAGTTTTAGAATAATCACAGCAAGTTACTTCCTCTAAGTAGTGAACATGTCCATTGCTGTTAAGCATTTTGGCAGACATGAACTCTTGAGCATTTGCAATGGTGCCATTTATACCTACTTATACTTAGATTTTTTTTGACTCTACGTTGTTTTAATAAAAAAAACGTAACTGACTTAATGGTTGTGAGTCAGAAGTGCCAGACTGTCCTTAATTGCCTCACTTTATTGTCTCTTTGCACTGCCATCGTAGACTGCTCCCAGGTTCAGGAAATAGTCCTCCAATCACACTCTGATGTTTGGGTCGACCTGTTCTGGAACAGTGTTGTAAATACAACTTAAACACTGGTGACTGCTGTGCTCTCTTTTGGCAGCACAAACAATTTAGTTTCACCTTCACAATAACACACAGCACATACAGAATATGGCACAGCAGCAATACTACAGCACCTCTGCCTTCTTACTTCTATTAAACATTTGAGCGGTGTTTGAAAATAAACCTACTCTGTGACATAGAAAATCAACTGCAGTGATATGTACTTGTTGGTACATATTTTGTGTCTCACTAAAATGTGCATGCAGGTACCTTTATGCGATGAAACCAGGTAGTACAAAATCATGAAATATAAAGGTGATCACAAGTATTGTAATACAATACATAAATAGGAATATAGATAGGTTACAATGGGATTTTCCCATTGTTATGCCTCGACAGACACCGCAACCTGACCCAGAAAATAAAATTCCTATTAACTTGTTTTTAACAGTACAATAAATTGATTTGTTTCCTTGAAAAAAAAAATATTTAAAAGCCCATACACTATGTTAATCTTATTGCAAATCATTAACTGGAGTGTACTTACATTGGGTGTACCACAATACAGCCTAGTTTTACTACAGGATATTGTAAAAAATAAAATGTTACGAGAACATTCTGTGATATTTCACGATCAGCAAACAAAAGACAGGAATATGATTATTTAAAACACAAAGGATTATGTAACGGAAAGATAGTGAGAGAAAAAGAAGAGGAAGGCCAGTTTGAAGGCCAGAAAACATTGACATGTTGTAAAACTCACTAACTTCCTTGTGCACGAGATTTGTAAATCTTTAATCTCTGCTGTGACAAATAACAGTCAGGAGGTGTTTCCTGAAGCCTCTGGAGGCTGGCCGTTTGACACTGACAGAAGATTTACACATGAACTGACAAGCTGACATCACATTCATCTTCAACTCTCTTGGCACCCAAAGCAAATGGATGAACTGTCTCTGTTACATCAAACTGTCTGCATGCTGTTGCTGAAGGAATATTGACATTCACTGTATGATTGATAGTACTCGTAAACTGGTACGTATCTGCAATCATTTTCTCATGTAAAACTCTGTATGAGGAGAAAATAACTTAAAATAGTTGTTGCAGTATTATTTTTAAGAATAAACCTAATGTTATCCTCTTATGTTAAAACAAAAACTACAAATACATTTTGCGGGTTTGTCCTAAAACAGCCTTATTTTTAGATTTTGCATCTCCCTTTAATATTGAAAGGTGTTGAGAAACATTAGGGAAGTGTTTAGAAACTTCAACTTCTGCAAATATTACACGATTTAAAAGAAATAACAAGTTCATAAAATAAAAAATAGTCTTCAAGCTCTTTTTTTAACCATGAACCTTTACTTTTTTACGTTTTTTTTTTTGCTTATTTATTATGGACGTTTTAAAATTTGTTTGCATATTCATTTACTTTATTTATTTACTATATTTATCTTGCATTTTTCAGAGCCAAAACATTTTCACCAGTAAAAGAGTTTGGGTAAAATGTGAGTTTATGTTTCATATTTATGTTTCATATTACATCTAAAAGACATTTTTTGTAAATAAATGTATACAGTATACGGTATAACTCTCTTTCTCTCTCTCTCTCTTTATCTATCTTTATACATACACGTATATATATATATGTATGTGTGTGTGTGTGTGTGTGTGTGTATATTTATATATATATATATTCATTGTTGAGAACAATTCAAACGAAATTGCCTTTCTCAGTTTTCTCTCATCTAGAAATGAACCCTGCAAATCAAACTGGCCTGCCAAAGGACTTCAGAATTACTCTTCTTGTCTTATACATATTCATCTTTGTCACTGGGACTCTGAATGTTGTACTGATGTCCTGTATGCTACGGTCTCAAAGACGTCTCTCCTTCACCAAAGTGTCTGTGATCAACCTTATAGCAGTGCACTCCTTTTTCCTTCTCACGCTGCCTTTTCGTATTTACTATTTTGCTTCTGATGAAGGCTGGATTCTGGGCATGTATTTCTGCAGAATTGTCAGTCTTATGATCCATGCCCACATGTATCTTGCATTCATCTTCTATGCCTTACTTCTAGTCGTGCGTTATGTGGAGCACTCTAATCAGCGGCACAAGCTAGAGTTTCATCGCATCCTTCACGCCACAATTGCAAGTGCAACTGTCTGGATCATCATAATTGGCTCTATGTTCCCAGTAACTATTTCTAAATACGGAAATATGCAGAATGATTCAACTCATTGCTTTCACTTCGGTCAGGCTCTCGAGGATGCTAGTGTGAAGACATTAAACTATGTTATTTGTACGCTAGTAATACTGATTTGGAGTGTGCTAGCATTTTTCCAAATTTATTTTCTACTCTACGTGAGCAAGACGTTTGGAAAGGCCACATGTCAACGTCAAGAGTTCTGGGCACAACTGAAAAATGTTGTTTTCCTGTCTATCGTGTTTTTTTGTTTTGTGCCCTATCAAGGATTCAGAGTATATTATGTGAGTAAATATAGCAATAATGAAAAAAAAATGGATCATATAAATGAAGTATTTCTTGCTGTAACTGGTTTCAGCTGCTTTGATATGATTGTTTTTGCTGGTAGAGATGTATGCAAACTTATAAATTCAAGGGGATGGTTCACAGTTTAAGACTATAGCATCTATGTTGTTTATTTTTTTTTATTTAGTGAATTGTTTTTTTCCATTTTGTTTTTTTAAATGGTTTCCATTTTTTGATACTTTCGTGCATGACAGGAAATAAGCTAGTGTTTTCTTGTCTATAATGAAATTTGCATTAAATAATTTACAGTATGTACATTAGATGGATTTACATTATATAAATTATTTAATGCATATATATATATATATATATATATATATATATGTGTGTGTGTTAGTGCTGTCAATAGTAATATTTTTTAACACAAATTAATAGTTTGATTAGTTTTGACCCAAAATTCTTGCCGTCATTACAGCGCAGAAGGTTATCTGTATGATAAGGGTACATCTAACCAGTGTTGCCACGGTCACGGTTTTTCCGGCAGTTAGGTTATATAAAGATGCATTCGTAGTTACAAAACTGTGACTGGGTTTGCGGTTTATTTAGGTTACTTTTTAGGTTGTACCGCGGTGGTACCAAAGTGTATATATTAAAATAATAATAATAATAATAATAATAATAATTTTACTAATGTTTAAGTTACTATACTCGGAATGTATATTTGGCAACTTAAAGGTGCAGTGTGTAATATTTAGGAGAATTTACTGGCAGAAATGCAATATAACGTACAAAACTATGTTTTCAGAGGTGTTTAAAGACCTTACATAATAGTGCCGCCATGGAGAAAGCGCTCGTGGGGATCGGGAGTAGTCGGAGACGAGCGAGTCGCTCTCCCCCAGTCGAGCGAGCTGTGCCGGTGCACTTGTGCCCGTGCAGCTCTGCCACCTGGCGGACTTGTCCTCACCTCCCGCCCGGCCCCTGTAGGACCAAGCAGCCCTGGCTGCTAAAGCCTACAGTGCGGCTGGGCAGGCTGCTTCCGCTCTACACGCCATGGCCATCCTGCAGGTCCATCAGGCCAAGGCGCTTAAAGCTGTGCTCGGCGACCGATCTCGCCCTCCAGGCGATGAAGGTCACAGCACGGTCCCTCGGGCGGACGATGTCCACACTCGTAGCCCAGGAGCGCCACCTTTGGCTCAGCCTGGCTGAAATGAAGGAAGCTGAGAAAGTTCGCTTTCTTGACGCCCCGATCACCTAGGCTGGCCTCTTTGGTGACACCGTGGAGAAATTTGAACAGCAGTTTTTCACGGTGCAGAGACAGACAGAGGCGATTCAGCGCATCCTGTCCTGGCGTGACCCGGGATCGCACCACTCCCTCCACCAGAGGAGGGCCGGTGGAGAATCTTTTGTTTCCTTTTCTTGCATTCCGCCATGGGCCTCAGGGTACACGGTACCCAAAAAGGTCAAAGATAGAACAATCACATCACTCTCTGGGCTCAGGAGCGTGTTGCACGATAGTGAGCAGTCTCACGATTGGCCACGCTACCTTGCTTTGCCAGCGGCCGGGAAGTCCCGGTTCTCGGAAGCACCGCTTCCCCCCGGACTCACTCCAGGACCCGGGCAGGCACACTGTGTCTAGTCAGCCCGCTGCTCAACTCAAGTGCCCTGTTCACCGCTGCACCCCTTCTGGCCCAACGTCTCCTCCTCCACCCTGTGCACATCCCGGCGGAGCTCAGTGAGCCTGCTCGCACAGACACTGTGCAAAGTCAGGGACGACGAGGAACAGGTCCTGTTGATTGCGCCATACTGGCCCACGCGGACCTGGTATACGGAACTTATGCTCCTCGTGACAGCTCCTCCCTGGCGCATACCTTTTAGGCAGGATCACCCTGTGGCACCCGCGCCCGGACCTGTGGAACCTCCATGTGGCTCCTGGATGGGACGCGGCAGACCTAAATGTTCTTCCACCAGCGTTGGTTGACACGATCACTTCGGCAAGAGCCCTCTCTACGAGGCCAGGCCCAAGACGAGACGTGTCCCCTTGGGGTACGCGCTCACTCCTCTAGGGGTGTAGCGTTCACCCATGCGTTGGCACATGGGGCCTCGCTGGCAGATATTTGTTGAGCTGTGGGCTGGGCGACACCAAATACTTTCGAACGGTATTACAACCTCCAGGTTGTACCGGTCTCTGCCTCTTTGTTGCAAAACAGATAGGTTTAGACCGTTTGGTGTCCTGCTTGCGGCGACATATCCTCTAAAAAGGGATCAGAGCTTTGGCCTGGTCGAGCATCCCCCAAGCACCCATGGTGATCAGACTGGGGCGGAGCAGTCTGACACTAGGCCCAGTATCCAGGTGTTGCTCCTGGATACGTCAGCCCCTGTATTGGGATAGGTGGCCGCATGCATGATTCTCCATGAGTAATCTCTTGCGAGGGTTTTTCACGAGAAAGTTTCCCAGATGGTAAACTCGTGTCTTCCCTCGCCCCGCCTATGTGTGTCTAGTCTTTCCCCCTGCGGGTGGAACTAGCCCTTAGGCATGACTGCGTATGTGACAGCGCCCAGTAAGGGACAATCCATACTGCATACCGCACACTACCTCCCTTCGGGCAGGGTGCGGTGCTCCGTTGGGCCTTTTTAGAGCGCTCCCCTCATTCCGCCGAACTGTAACAACAAAAAGGAGGATCTGAAGTAATCCTCATGAAGGTCGAAATCCCTTCTCTAAAATTTAGATTCCTAAAATACTCTCTAGTTCAGGAACGCATCGTTTGGCTCCCTCCAGGCGCAAAGACCTTCCATTGGTCCCTACGGGTATCGCAGTCAATTGTCTTGCACCGGAGCGTTGGAAGGTTGTGACCTCGTACAGCATCGTCTCCGACGATAAGCTGTCAGTCGCGACGGGGCTCTTTGGCGATGGCGATTTCCATATTGGACCCCAGTCTGTCGTCACGACATAACGTCATAGTGACCAACAGACAAGGGAACGTCTAGGTTACCTATTGTAACCCCCGTTCCCTGATAGAGGGAACGTAGACGTTATATCCCTCTGCCATCGCCTCGAGCCCCACCGCTGGGGGGCCCAGGGGGCCTGGCTCTCGGCTCCTCAGCAATATCTAAAGAGTGGATGCATCTGCAGCCTATTAATACCCGCAGAATGAATTCTGATTGGCATTTTCTCTATACCAGAGCGAATCAGGGCTTCAAATTCAATGACCCCAGTCTGTCGTCACGACACAACGTCTCCGTTCCCTCCATCAGGGAATGGGGGTTACAATAGGTAACCTAGACGTTTTCTATCATAAATCGGGTATGATGAAATATTGACATGATATTCTGATGCATATTTCATGATTGAAATGGGAGTGCTAGGTGTATGAATTTGCAATGCTTCAGACCAGTTTTTTTCCAAAAAAAAAAAACCATACAAGAACCATAGTACCATATAAGCATATCATATTATAGAGCAATAAAATCGGGCAAGCTTATACATCTTTTTACTATCTCAAAGGTGACATATACTCTGGGTTTGAGCGCCTTGAATAGCATTATAATGTAGATACAACTTGGAGATGAATAGTAGGTCTAAACACTATGCAATAATTAAACATAACACTAAAAATAAAATGAAAACACTGTATATTCCAAGTATTTCTCCAATGTGACCAGTCGCAGGCAGATTATTCATTAATTATCTCATGACTGTCGCAACACAGACAAAGCTTACAAACGACTCACTTGCATAATGTTTCATGGCAAAATGGAATATTATGGTAGGGTATCATCTAATGTTAAATAAAGTATTTTAACAGATAGTCTGCTCAAGGCTGCTTATGTTACTGCTGAAGAAATACTCAGAATACAGTGTTTTAATGTTATTTTTCATAGTGCCATTTTTGTTTTTAAATATTGCCCAATGTACTGTTATCATAAACACTTTTTGAACAGAGATTTATTGCTCTTTAACGTAATGTTGTTTTGTATGTCATTCTTGCATTTTTTTTTAAAGTAAAAGGTCTGTCTCTGAATGTGGATATCGTATAAACGCAGGCAGCATGCCTTTGTGCGTTCATGAAATATTTGTCAGAATATCATGACAAATTTTTCCTCATTTTATCATACCCGCTTAATGATGGAAATCTGTGGTTAACGTGTTTTGATGAAACATCTATGATGAATTGTTGATTAATAACAACAAATAAACCCGTGCTATGGATATTGTCATTCATTCAGGCTACAGCAGAAGTTATTTTACACAAAGTTTTTAAAGTTTCTGGTTTTCGAATGCGGCACGTAAAAAGGCCCATTGTATGTGATTTTCTGAATAATGAATGTAACTTATCTGAAACGCTAATGCGTACTGCCTTACAAAAAGGCTATAAAATGCATATTTTCACAATAGTATATGACCAAATTCCTCATGTGATTGGAAAAAGGTGTTATTACAAACACTTGATGGTGGTTTAAAGTGAGTTTTGAGTAAAAGTGTACTGTTAATCTATTAGCATGATGTAGCATGATGCTAATGCAGCCGCAGAACAGGTGCAGTTCTTCTTAATTTCACATAAGGTCCCGAGAAAAACAAATTGTTGAATTGATAGTAGTTGTAGTTGGGTAAAGGCTTACTGGGATTGAAGAGATATTGCTTGGTAAACATTTTATTCCCAGTATTAGGGCTGATAATGGCTAAATAAAAACAAAAGAATAATGCTAAAAGATTAATAAGAATTATGCATCATACTGTCACACTCTGGACTGTTTGTTTTCATTCCTCATGTGTCTCGTTAATCTGCTTGCTTGCCTGTGTTGGATATTAAAGAAGTGTTATTGTGTTGCATCTTTTAAGTTGCATCTCCACTCATGCTTTCCTGCACCAACGTCATGATACATACCTGAAAAGTTATGTTTCCTTAAACTAATTGGTCATTTATTTATTTCATGACCAATTAGTCAATTCTAGTATTTTAAATTTGTGATTAATCGTGATTAATCACAGTCCATGCCAGTGGTTAACGCGATTAAATTTTTATTGACAGCACTAATATATATATATATATATATAGTAGTGCAAATTATACATTAATTAAATACAACAGACATACCACTGCTAGCTAAAAGACATTTTAAGGTGTTACACAAAATCAGTAATTTGAAGAAAATGCAATGAAAGCAATAAAGAAAAAAACAGTGGATAGATTTTCTTCTGTTTTACTTGCACCTGTTTATACTAATTTCTGTTAAGGGAAAATTCCTTTTTGTATTTTAGCACCCTCTAGAGGTGCTGAAACATGTGCCTGAGTGTTATACATTTGGCTTTTAAAAACTTGTGACATAATTACTGTTATCAGAACTGCTTCATGCTAACAATAACCAGTTAGGTTATGTACTTCTGTTAGGATAAACACTTCTTCTTCTTCTTTTTCTTCTTCCTCTTAGTTTTATATTTTCCCGTTTATAGCGAATCAAAAGATCTTCTTTATATTATTTTTTTTATAATATTTTTGTTTCTGACAAAAACACAAAGTTCAATTTGTCTATTATTGAAAAATGTATAAATAAAACAAACTGTCCTGAAATACATAGTTGGTTGACAACTACATCTCTGCACTGGTACACTGAACATTTGGTGAACCCAGCAGCCACGTCCAGTAAACTATGCCTTATTATATACTGTACCATAATACCATAACCATCATGTTGGATCAATTAGCACCCCCTACAAACTGCAAAACCAGTAACCCCAGCTGACAGGGGTTTTATTTAGGCCTTCACCCAATTTTTTTTTGTTTGCTCATGAAAAACATAATGTTAATTAATGTACTGTATAAGAAATGTCTATGGTTACTTAGGTAACCCACATTCCCTGAAGGAGGGAACAGAGACGTTAAATATGTAAACTCACATGAGAGACCAATCGTCATCGAGTCTTTGAGAAAAGGCCAATAAATATTGGCGTGCAATAATTGCAGCCAGGTGCACCTTATCACACCATGAGTATAAGTGGGCATGGCTGGAATGCACTTGGAGGTTTTCGCTGAGGAGCCCAATCGGCGTCAGCGCGACCCAGGGACGTGGCAAGGGGATGTAACGTCTCTGTTCCCTCCTTCAGGGAACGTGGGTTAATTATGTAACATTAGACGTTCCCTTTTTCAGTCGAGTCACTCCGATGTTACATATGGGAACAGAACCTTTGCGTTATGCAGAGACCCCGGTGCCGACAGGCAGAGTCTGCACGTAACCTTCCCAACGCCCTGTAAAGATTCTTAAATGGAATCTTTTAGGGATGCACTGTATCAATAAGATATGGATATAAGTGAATGGAAACACAGCCTTCTTGCTAACTGTGGAACAAGGTGTTTGAAACCACAATCTGGTGAAGGAAATCCAGTAGGAGGTCAGTCGGACAGACAAGTCCGACAGCGGGGCAGGAGGAATTGGGTTGCCTTGGCGTTGGGGAACCACTGAGGAGCACAGCAGCAAGCCAACACCAGCTGGTTTTCCTGCTACCTGCTTGTCTGATTTGAGACACAGGAAGACACAGCCTCTTCGCGGAGGTCGTAGAACCTGGCGAAGGTGTTGCCCAGTCTGCAGCCCTACAGATATCTGCTAGAGAGGCGCCAACGCAGAGTTGGAGGCAATGCTTCTTGTGGAGTGGGTTCTCAGACCTAGGGGGCACGGCTCTCCCTTGTACGGATAGGAAAGGAAGATGCATCAACCACCCAATGGGCCAACCTCTGTTTGGAGACAGCATTCTCTTTCTGCTGACCTCCGAAGCAGATAAAGAGCTGCTAATTGTGTCTAAAGCTCCAAGTGCAGTCAACATAGAAGCACAGTGCATGTACTGGACACAGAAACTCTAAGGCTGGGTCTGCCTCCTCCTGGGGCAGAGCTTGCAGGTTCACTACCTGATCTCGGAAGGGAGTAGTAGGAACCTTGGGCATGTAGCCGGACAGGGGTCTCATGATAATGTCAAAATCAGCCGGGCGGAACTCTAGGCACTCTTCGTCGACAAAAAAAGCTTGTAGGTCCTCTACCCTCTTGATGGAGGCCAAAGCAATAAGGAAAGGTGTCTTCAGTGACAGGTATTTTATCTCGACTGATGCTAGGGGCTCAAAAGGAGCTTGCCACAGGCCGGTTAGGGTGACGGCAAGGTCTCAAGAGGGTACAGAGGGTGGTCTCGGGGGATTAACCCGACGCCCACCTTTGAGGAACCTCACGATGAGTTGGTGCTTACCTAGGGATTCACCCTCCACTGCATCATGGACAGCCTGCGCTCCAACTTTTCCTGCAGGAAGGAAAGCACAACTGCAATTGAAAATCTCTGTGGGCCCTCGCTGCAAGATAAGCACCAGTCGCCGAACACACCCCATCGCAGAGCATAGGCCTACCTTGTTGAGGGGGCTCTAGACTGAGAGATGGTGTTCACCATCAGGTTAATCAGGTTCCAAATGTTGGGTCGCAGGTGCCAAACTACCTGGACTACCTGGGGGTGGAGTCGCCATTTTCCAGTCGCCGTACGGAGTTCCTGCATTGCCCCTAGATTAGATCCACCCTTGTGCAGACGATTCAACGCTTTGGCCTGGTACACTTGCAGTTTGGCCATCACGTGCAGGGAGGTGGCAGCGTTTCCAGCAGCATAGTAAGCCCGGCCTGCGAGAGCGGACGAAGTCTTACACAGTTTGGACGGGAGCTTTGGTGGTCCACGCCAGGCGGTGGCGCCGCGCGGCCAGAGATACACTGTGACAGCACACTTGACCTGGTGGATCGTCACATACCCCCTGGCTGCACCTCCGTCGAGGGTGGAGAGGGGAGAGAAGCTAGTGGGCAGGCGTGACGAGTACGGGGCTTGCCACGACCTGCTCAGGAGCAGGAGGAGCTCATGTGCCTCCAGAAAAAAAGGCACAGAGGAGGACCGGGGCGGGGCCACGGGCCGAGAACCCAGATTCCAATCATCCAGCCGAGACAGCTTGGACAAAGATGCACAGGGCACCTCCAACCTGATTAACTCAGCAGCATAGCATAGCCGAGAGCTCAGCGTCCGCCTGGGATGGAGCAATTTTGGGGAATTCCGCCTGTTTTTGCCTACCAAAATTTAAAAGCTTCCCATACCTAAATGCAAAGGTGTATATACAAAAGATTGGCATCATTTTAAAGGAAACCCTTTGAAATTACATAAAAAACTGCTGTAAGTGATAAATATTATTATTTATGTTGTCTGTCTGTCAACTGCCCAGTCAGATGTTGCAGCGGCGAGAGAGCATGAACTCCACAGGAACTCTTTTTTTCTCTTTGTAGTAGGATGCGATTCCTCCTTAAACAAAACTGACTGGCTGGTCGCTCACTAATTGCCCTATCAGCAACCTTAAAGGGAATATATACTGTAAACTCGGAAAAATGGGATGGCGTCATGAGTCACGCCCTCTCTCCCTTTGCTTCTCTCTTAGTCGCCCTCAAGGTAAGGGAATATTGTTCGTAGAATCGCCCAAGTATGAGGAGTTATTGGAGGTGGTGACCAGGGCAGTTGCTAAACTGAGGTTAGAATGACCCAATGAGGTTAAAGCTAAGTCACTCACCAGTAAATTGAATGAAAGATATCTGCGGGCTTAGCCACCACCTTCAAAACGGATCCTTCCATTTTTCCTGATATCCACACCGAGGTGTCGAAATCGTGGAATAAACCAATTTCAGGCAGGCTCTTATCCACTGACTTTTATGGTAATGTTTGTGGAGTGAAAGAGCAGGGCTACAGGTCTGTGCCGCGCATTGAGCAGACGCTCGCGGGCTATCTGTCTTAAGGCTCCTTCCCTTCCCTCCAAGCAGCTCAGAACATCTTCAGCGCTTGTTGGGAAGGGGTACTCAGCAGCAGGTAAGGCTGATGTCAAAGAAAAAGACAGGGCTTGCCTGATGGATACCTCGCTTTGGCCTCAGGGTTTGTTCGGAGACGCTGTCAATACTGTCGTCGACAGGCACCAGGAGGCATGCAAACAGGCGGCGGCATTTCATCTGTTCCTCCCTCTGCTGGACGTGGCGTCTCGTTTCTTCGAGGAACTGTGTAACTGTGGTTACAGTCTAAACCGTTTTCCCGTAAACGTTTCCCAGCACGTTTGCTGTTTGTCTGACTGGTGAGAGGTCGGATTGCATTTGATGGTATGTGTTTTTAACGTTATTATGGGGAGATTTTGATTTTCTGTTATCAGGGAAGGTTTGATGAATTGTTTAATCTGTAATATTATTGTTTTTATTGCAGACAGATCCGTGAACAACCCGGTTATGATCTTTTTCCTACGTGGGAATTAAGATCCAGAGATGCTGCTGATTTGCTTAGATTAAATTTGGTTTTGGGTTGTTTTTTTTGTTTTCTCTTCTGTGTGTAGTAATGTTTGTGTCCGGTGGCCACATTCTGTGGTTCCAGTAGTAGGTAATTTATTGTATTGTGTCGTTTCGTTTTTAAACCAAGATTGTAAGTGATTATTTGTGGGTTAGTTGTGTGTGGGATAATTTGTATAATTTTTAGTGTGTAATCTGATTTTCTATTTGTTTCAGGGGCGGAGTGCCTAAGGCAGTGGCAGATTTCGGGTGTTGGTGTTCCGTTCACGAGTGCTGGGTGCAGTGGTTGTGTTTGTGTGTGTGTGTGCATGAGTGCCACCGGTCTTGGCGAAGGGGTTTGCCGTGGAAGCTGATTGTGCCTTTAAGCCCTGCTGCCAAGGCTCGGCCACTGAACGTGTAATACCCCTGAAAAAGGGGGAGAGAACTAATCAGTCACACTCGACGATGCTTCTCCACTGCCAACTTTATGCGTAATGCATTTTGATAACAATAAACAAAATGTAAAAACCGTGTGGTTTACATTTTCTTCTTACTTCACAATTGTACTTCACAAATACAATGAGCAGTTGATGAGCTATAACCTTTAGTTATGAACCAACTATACCTCAGTGAATTCATACATTTTACATGGCATTTCAGCATTATCTGACAACCTAGTTGTTCGTTTTTTTTTTATCTATTAACCAACACAATTAAGATATTCTTTACAACGAATTAATACCACTATATACTGCTTAAAGGTCTCAAACAATCTCTGAATCAGTCATAAACACGAAACAGACATAATTAAACAGGCATAACTCATTACCCAACATGTGGCCTGGCCTTGCACCCTCCAAACTCCTGCATTTCAGAACCAATCGCATTTTTAGCTATTTTAATCCACATTCACTTTACTGACATCTGTACAGTCTTAAACATTTCACAGCATCAACTCAAACCGTTTTAACAAATAATTAATAAGGCAAACCTGAAAAAGGGGGAGAGAGCTAATCAGTCATACTCGACGATGCTTCTCCACTGCCAACTTTTTGCGTAATGGAGAGGCGGGCGCGAGTGCTCCCCCTAGTGTTGAGCAAGGCAGTAGTGATATTGGACTAAGCCCATTAAACACAGATTAATAACCCATTGCTTAAACAACGCATTACAATAACATCAGATTAATTTACATAACCTCTTTCAGCATATATTATTTCAGTATTTTTTCCAATATTTTTAGAAGAACTTCGTAATATAATTATATAAACATTTTTCCAACCATCACAAACGGAGACGCTCAGGTGCTATTGCCACTTCAGGTCACCCATTACCGTACCCGTGAAGTGCCATTATGGTGTTATTTGTACCTCTCTGATTGATGCTTCCTCTCTCTCTTTTATCTTTTGTATGGTTTGGATCCTAATAAATTAAACTTGATCTTTTTGCATCCACTTCTCCTGCCGACTCTTTGTAACCTAACCTGTGTTGCCAAAAATTAATTTTAATCATAAGGTTCCCTGGTCGTGATCCAGGGGGGCGTAGTTATGCTACATTTCCAATCTTCTAATGTCCCACCACATCTTGAAGATTCTCTCAGATTCTCAGCAGACTCAACAGCATTCAATGCGACGAGTGCTCCGAAGTGAAAAGCTGCAAGTGCATTCCAGCCGTGCCCTCTTACTCACGCTGTGATAAGGTGCACCTGGCTGTATATTGCACACCAATATTCAGTGGCCTTTTCTGAAAGACTCAAAAGACGTTTGGTCTCTCATGCGAGTTTCCATATGTAACGTCAGAGTGACTCGACTGAAGGGGAACTGCATCACTGCAACATGCTTAAGAGATTTTTTTAATCAAAAAATTTTAGTTATCCCTTAATTATAACTGAAATAACTCTCTTGTTATATCGCTGCTGCAGCCTGGCTATAATAAATGATGACTTGATAACAGATGCAGAATTTTGGTTGCTTTTCTGTTTAACAGGTAGAATTATGGATATCTATATCTATATATTAAAAAAAAAAAAAATATATATATATATATATATATATATAAATATATATAATTGCATAGTCATCATGCATCCAACAAAGCAATGGGATGTAGAAAGAGAAGGCTTAATGATTTAAGCTGAAGAAGGTGTCTTAGCACCCTGTCCTGTTTTATATTATATATAATTGCTCCTATTTTCAAAAACCTGATATTCTATATTGTTAAGCTAACAGCTAAAAATGATGCATGTAGCTATTGAACTGATTCTAAAAGGTTTTCTTTTAAAATTCTTATACGTAGCTTGTGCTTTTTTCTGAGCTAATGTGCTTCATTGCATATATTAAACAGTCTAACTTAATTTAAAAAACAAACAAACATGTGAAGAATAATGCTCGGAGGACTAATCATGTTACATTTTATCATGCACTCATATAAACCTCTAACTGAGCTGAAATTAAAAATGTTAAAAATGTAATCTTGTGACTAGCAATGGGAAACTTTCTATATGACATATTCGCTAAATGCTGTTGTTGGTCACAATGTTTTCAACTCAGTTCTAGCTTTTTAGTTCTAAGCATGTTTGTTAAATTTTCATTGGTGAAAGAATTTACCTGTAATTAATTATATACTTTTACTTATATAGAAGTGGTGCCAGTGCTGGTTTGCTGGTCCTTTTTGATTTACATTGATAATATATAGTCATTGCTAGTTTGGATTCTGATTCTGTGTGTCTGACCCCAAGAACGATTTATCTTCAGATTGTGAATTGTAATGGAATGGAAGTTAATGGGGAAATAAGTCAGTGCCTTTTCATCCTCTAATCTTCTACTCAGTGCCACCGGAGTGAATGAATGCCTGTGTCCGCTGCCCCACAGCGGAAGTCCCCCCTCCAGACACACTGTCTCTCTGTGTGTTGCTTTGGCTGATGGCTGGCAGAAATGGGATTAACAGTGTTTTCATACAATGGTGCTTCTCACATGACATCATGCTGACATTTTAGTCTGCTCTGAATACCTTTACAGACAAAGGCAGCAGCAATCTAAACTGATCCATCAGAAAATGTCCTTTATCTGATTGTCTATTTCCTTCGTTAACTCAACGCCCCTGAAAAAAGAAACCATCATTCCATCATCTTTCTTGCAATTGTTCTAATCCACAAATTTTGTGGCTAATCTTTCATAAAAAATAAAAAAAAATCTCTGAAAAAGATTTGGTCAAATGACTGGCTGAAAAGCACTTTCTCAATCTGGCAAGCTGTAATCTGATTGGCTGACTGATAAGTTAAGTATATGTGTGTGTTTGTGTTCATAATTGTTTAATTTGAATGCTGTAGCTGCAATTAATAACGTGTGTACTGTATGCAAAAAGGGCAAAAGTATTGCTGCTTTCACATGTTGAACTACCAAAATATAAATTGCCATACTGGAAATTGCCTAACCTCCTAAATTTGTTGATTTATTCTTGTAAAATCTGGCACATAAGAATGGAGTTTCAATAAAATGCAAATTAATAATTTATTAAAAATTATAAAAATGCATTGCTGTTTCAGTTATACAAAGTTCTGCCATGAAACTCTAACAGAGTCTGATAGATATAACTCATTGTTATATAATGACATCATTATCATGTGTCACAGCTGATTGGTTTTCTTATGTATCGGTAGCCAGTGAGCTCACTGCTCAACAGTCAATGACTTGACTAGAGTTTGCTGAGGCAGTAGCAGCACCACCACCCTCCGCCTCCCCCAGCTCCACCTGCTACAGGGTGATCATGTATACGATATGGAGGTTGTTTATTTTTTGTGTGTGTGCGGCAGCAATATTTCTTGCATGCTTACAGCAGTATGTTGTGGATTTATTGGCAGAAGCAAGTCTTTGTACTTGCTCTAAGCAGATTTGTTCTGTCAAGACCAAATATATTAAAGGGTTAATCTGCCCCCAAATGAAAATTTTGTCGTTTATCACTTACCTTAGGCATACAAGACAAAATGTAAGGATATGTCTTGTATGCATATTTACACTTTGATTTGCACTAACAGAAATGTGTACACTTTGTGCATTCACAGAATGCTGTCCAAAATTGCGCTATGGTCATGTTACAGTTCCAAACCCTTGAATTAATTGTTTTCATTAGGTACAAAAGTGTTCTCGTAGCTTCATAGCATTACGGTTGAACCACAGATGGCAGATGGAGCATTCACACAAAGTCTTTCATTCTTTTCTGCACCTTTACAGTGGTAATTTATTAACACTGGCCATCAGTGGGACAGTCAAGCCTACCGATTTCATTCAAAAATATGTTAAATTGTGTTCAAAGAAGAACAAAGCTTTTACGGATTTGGAACAACTAAGGCTAACCCTGTAACATCATCATGTAGCCTAATAAGTCCTTTACACAATCTGAAATGCTCTTAAAATTGAACTGGAAATTAGGTGCTGGGTGTCCGGCCAGAGAAGAACTGGCGCCAAATAAGCCTGGTTCTCCCAAGTTTTTTTCCCCATTCTCTCATGGAGGGAGTTTTGGCCGCTGTCGCCTCTGCTTAGTTGGGGACACCTGGTTTCTAGTGATTATCGTCGTCAATTTACTACAGAGACCTTATGCGCATTTGATAAATAAATAGTTTAATCTCGTCATTATACATTACCATCACTCTGTTCTCCTACTTGATTATGTTCAGTGTTTTGCTACAATCTGTATTGTTAAAAGCACTATATAAATAAAAGTGATTGATTACCATGCTAATCCCTCTAAGAGTTATATGTATGTGAACAATATATATATATATATATATATATTTTTTTTTTTTATATATATGTATGTATGCATGTGTATATATATATACATTTTTTTTTTTATTACATTTTTTAACAACAAAGCTCATGAATGTAGTACACCCATAATTGTGAAATAGGAAGTCGGATCTTCATAAAACCGCGCAATGGAAAATTAAACTTAAATTAAAATTACAATTAAATAATTTTTTGGACCAAAAATTACGTCTGACACTGTCGCTCCAACGGAAGCGTAGAGGTGCGATTTTAAACGTGAGCGCGAGATGTCGCTGTGGGACGCGTCGTCATCACTGCAGTAAGGTGCTCGGATGGGGATGGTCCAGCAGGGAAGAGGAGGAGAGAGAGGGAGAAAGCAGGCGCTGCTGCTGCTGCTGCTGCTGTGTCCGTGGCTACCCACCGCAGTTTTCCGGTCTCCTTCTATCCTCACGGTTTTCCTTGGATACCTAGCGGATGCTATCCTTTCCTCGACACGCCAGCTTCTCTTCTGCTTTCAATGCCAGTCGTTGGGAATGATTTCCGTGTGTCGCTCGCTGTGAATTGTCGGCATTAATCGGGTAGAGGAAGCGAGAAGAGCGTTGTTCCTCTGGACATTATTCGGTAAGCGCAATGTCATTCCAGTTGCATTCCCAGCTGTCACATTCCCCACCTACAACCACGATATCTGCCAAGAAAACGCTCGAAACAGTTGCGAATCCTTCAGCACGCGCATTAACAGCGCATGTTAGGTGTTTGTTAGCATGTGGAGGTCGCTGGTTTTTAGTTGACGGATTTTTATCGCGTTTAATGCTGGTATTCAGAGGGCTGTGAGCGCAGGCTGGGAACTGAAAATGGAATCCATTAGAGCATCATTCTCTATCCAAGACGGATGGGAGGGGGAGCGCGAGCACAGAAAACCTATTACTTCCCTATTGACCTAAATTTCAATGATGTATTTATAAGATTACACTAGTCCACGGACATGACCGCTGCTTCTTTGTCTAGTTTGACAGCATGTTCCTCGCATTTCGTTGTGAAATCCCAACTGTCAACGGCTTTGCTTTTAAAGCACCGTTTTCATTAATGTCCATTCATTTTGAATTTGTCATTTCTTTTCATTTTTTGCTAACATTACGGCTGGACACAAACATATTTGACATTATCACATAACATAATCTTTTTTAAGACATTGTTTAAATAGATGAAGAGTATGTAAGATGTAAGCCTATTAGTTTAGGTGTGTTGATGAGAATGAGAAGGCTGTATGTGGCTAGACTGACCGCCTCTCTCTGCACTTCCTTAGGTGAGGCTGTCTTGAAAAAGAATAAACAATAATTTAGCTGGTACAATAATTATTAGGCCCTCGTCATATGTCTTTATTAATTTATAGGCTATTTTAATAATTTGCTGTCTTTTCCCAGACCTGGCACTTTCATGTATATAGTATTCTTATGTGGGTGCTCATGTATGCAATAGCTGCTGATTAACGAGACAATTGTGACATTTATCTTTTTTCTGTTGTTGCATTTATTGATAAACTTATGGTTTAAAAACCTAGCCACTGTAGTTGTTTGCACCTAAGGGGTGCAAACTTTACAGGTTGACATTTTGGTTACTGTGTTATTTTACAGTTCCTAGACAATAACATTTAAGTAGAATCTAAAAATGTGGTATTTTATGCAGGGAATTCTGCAGAATCTAGGGAATCCCTTTTTACCCATAAATTACACACACACACACACACACACACACACATAAATATATATATATATATATATATATATGTAAAGACAATTTAAACAATAGTTTTCACTAAAAGTATATTTATTGTTTTGTTAACTAGTGTGCAGTATATTTTTACTCTTATAATAACTTCATATTTTTCACAAATATGTGTGTATACTGTATAAATATATAATATAGTAATAACCCATTAGCAGTTATTACTGTAACATTTTACAGTGTAGGTATGTTAGCAGTTATTCTGTTTTTTTTAGCAACAAGAAGAGATGAAGTGTTGCTGCAAAGGTTTGATTTACTGACACCTTAATGCATTAAAGTACTTTTTTACAGAAAAAATCAAAAGAGATATAATCCAACAGAGAGAGAGAGAGAGAGAGAGAGAGAGAGAGAATATCGATCGTTCAGGGGATCAGACATTCTCAGGTTGATCATAAATTATACATTGCATATGGAATTTTTTTTCTTTTTTTTTGTGCAGAAAGGTTTCAGCAGACCTGGCCCTGGTATTCAACATTTTAATGTGCTGATGCACCCACACTAAGAGCATGCTCTCAGAGAGCAACAGTGCATGACTGTGAAACATTGTATGCATACTGGTATTAACCTGCTAGCTACCATACATGGCTGCATGTGATTTAGAATGGAGGAGCTGTGTATGCATTTTGTATCAGGTCGTGTACACTTAATAACAGAATAACAGAATGAGCGGTTCTCCTATTAGTAGTATTTGCAATATACAAACAAAATTAATGCAGAATGCATTCAAAACACCCATATTAAATGTTAAATATTACATGTAAAAAAATGTTCAATACAAGTAGACAATGGTTTTGATCTGATTTTCTCAATGGGATTGCAAATTCAGAATAATGGACAGGTAGTCAGTAGTTTAAACTTTGCATTAAAATGTGCAAAAGCAGAGTGCTGGTATTATTATTAATTATTAAAATTGTGCAGCACATGGAATGCATTAGTACTTATAAAAGGCCTTTAACTAACAATTAGTTATTTCTTGTCATTATCCCAAAGCCATTACTGCTAGGTTTTTAGCCTTCTTTCTGTTCGGTCATCGCTAGACTATTGTGGTAGTCTTTCACATGTTTGTGTGACTTTTGCAGGTTTTGATTTATTTGCTCTAAATATTTTGATATGCATTTTTGATCAGTTTTTTTTCATGTCAATTTTTAAACTCCTTTGCTATAAAGTAAAAGAGGAACTGCATCATGTTCATATAGTGTTCAGTATTCTGCTCAGGAGAAAGTAATAGACCTATTGATAAATATCAGACTTGACTCCAGCCACTTGGTATGGACTGACTCAGTCTCCTAGCTCGTCTGATAATGACCCCAGAGATAAAGCTGGTGATGACACAGACGCTTGCCATTGTTGTCATCTGAGCTGACACTCACAGCTGATATGTAGTTATACCTGTTATACAGGAAGATATGAAAGGGCAGTCTTTTATACTTTTATGATTGTCCTTAAGGAAATCTTAAATAACATTTTATGATCAGTTTTTTTATTGTTTCAAATTAATTAGCAGTAAACATGACTTAACAGGTGAAAATACTTTTTTAGCATTTCTTATTCTAAGTTCATTTTAAATTCAACATTTAATAATAAAAAAACCTTGATTCTTCTACTAGATTCACATCTTTTATCACACTGCGCCATCTTGCTTCACAGATATTGATTGTCATGAAAATAGGACCTCAGAGGACTTTAGTATTGAGTTAATGATAATGTAATATTGTTAAATTGTCTGTCTTGTGGTTAGGGCAGTTGTTTTATATGTGTAGAGAACTATTTTTTTCTCTATTGGAGGCTTAAAGGTCATTTACAGGTAAGATTACAATGTCAACAAATGAATTTATTAATTTTGTAGTTGTTTATTCCTTTATTTTGCAGAATACTTCAGATATGATCTGGAAATCGAAAAGCCTCCTCCTTCTAATTTCCCATGCGTGTTAAGTTGTCTTATTGTTATTGGGCAGCGTCTTTTCCCAGCATTGCCTTGTATACAGATCAAGTGCTTGAGTGAGTGATCTTTCCTCAACTTCATTTAGCCAGTGTACCATGGAAACATCTTCTTATGTGCACGGCCAATGCACCGGGGAGCTGCCTTGCTTATGCACACGCTGTCAGTGCTCCAGAAAAGACTTGATAGGAGGGCAGAAATACATTCCTACCTGACTGCCTGGATTATACAGACCTGGAGTGAGGAGAGACAAGCTGTGCTCACTGAGCATTTGCACTTGTGATTAAGGAATTCACTGACACATGAAATATGAAATATGAGAGACAGCAGGGCCCTTGCTATCTATTTTTAGATGTGCCAACCAAAATAAATTCAAAAGGAAGGTTAGTGTTGTTTTTTCAAATGCCATTGTATTTGTGTGTGTGTGTGATTGTGGAGAATAGTTTAAAGATCCCAACACAAATGGTTGTTTTTAAATGTAATCGTTTCAAATATCTTGAATATGCTGGATGAGATTGGTGAAATTATTTATGTAATATCGGCTTATCTGAATGATTTTAGTGTGTTTTCAGAAGTTTATCTTTATGTCAAATAACCGTTGTGTGTATATGGTGCTATTACCACAAACTGGGCCATGAACTTGCTTGTGCAAACAGTGTCATATTCTATGTGCCTTTGCTACTGTATCTTATTATTATTAGAGTACTTTATTCTGATTGATCAAATGTGGCATTCAATCCACAATTGTTTTTTTGTTTTTTTTTATAGTTGCTGTTCAGCATTTGTCCGGGCTGTTGTCACAAGCAGCAGGTCTTCTTCATAACTGTTCTAATTTCATGTCCTTTGCAGCACAATGTTGCCTTTTTCTATGAGGCGAAGTGTAGTTATACCTCAGATGTACCTTATTTTTTAACAGATATAAGCATTGACAAGCATTGTTTTTGACTAGAGAGAATGAGGCAGTGTACTTTCCATAGGTAATAAATGGTAATGTAGTTTGTTGTTTGTCATCGTTACTTAAGATTATTAAAACACACAAAAAAATACATATTTTACCCCCCAAATAATATTTATTTATCTTATGGAAACTAAAAGGTTAGTTTACCCAAAATGAAACTTTGGCTTTGTTTTACTCACCCTCTAAGCATCCTAGGCGTATGTGACTTTCAGACGAATCCAGTCCAGAGTAAAAAAATTCCTAGTCCCTCCAAGCCTTTCAATGGGTTCTAGGTGGGTGTATGTTGTCAGCAGTTCAGGCGATGTGAAATAAAGAGCACACAACCCAAATAAAATGTGTCTCACAAGGCTCCCAGCGGTGAATAAAGGCCTCCTACAGCGAATCCATAAGTATTTCAACGTAATAAAAAAAAACGTATGCGTTGCACATGCCTCTGGAAAATTCTTTACAAATCTTCATTTTGTGATTCTAATTCATGACCAACATTTTGTTTGTTCTTTCTACGAGCTTGCCACTAATCACACAATGCAATATGTCTTACGTCATTCGGTGGGACTGTTTCCGCATACCACAGTCAGCAGAAGTGTTTCTTACATTTAAAATATGGATATTTATCTTACAAAAACCCATGGATTCACTACACGAGGCCTTTATTCATCCCCAGGAGCCGTGTGAGGGGCGTTTTATTAATGTATGTGCACACTATATTTCACTTCTTCTGAACTGTATACTGTACAACACACACCCATTTACTCCTATTGAAAGGGTTGGAGGGGCCAGTACAATTTTTAATATAACTCTGTATTTTTGAGTGTATTTGTATGAAAGAAGAAAATCACATACACCCAAGGTGCCTTGAGGGTGAATAAACTTAAAGCTTGGTGAGATAAATCTTAACTCTTTTAATTAGAATTAATATGACTTATACCCAGAATAATACTTATAGGCCCAAATTGATGTTGCAGTCATATATCTGTTATGAAAGGTTAAATTAGTATTGGTAAACCTGTATAATTTCAATATGTTGTTCAGGTTTTACGCTCTTATTGTTCACATCTCTCAAATAAGAAAATTGAACTATTTTGTATTATAGAGAGGTGCTCTTGCCATTGTCTGACCAGTAGGGGTCCTTTTTGGCCCCGCTCAGTGGCCAATTACAGCATGTCGGTGAACTTATAATCTGAAAAAAACAAGTGAGTGTTGCAATTAGCTTTACATAAACAAACACACCAAATGGGCTGACATGACACATTAACGTTGGCAAGGATGTAGATATCTGTTAGATCCATTTTCTTCATTCTTAAGGAGTAACACACTGCTTTTGTCTTGGAAAACTCAGTGGGTGTATTAAATTTCCACTGCTGTTCTTGTACATAGATAACACTAGTAAACACAGCTTTCAGCAATGTCAACTCTCTCCGGCAGCAAAGTCATTAATCCCATACTAGGTCAGGGCTCTTACTGAGCCAGCCGTTTCTACCCAGAGCTACACAGGCATGGCAGCAATGTCCTCACGCCACGCTTGAAAAATCCAAGCCTTATACTGATATCCTATGATGCATTTTCCAGGCGTACTGCGGAATTGTAAATATATGTTTTTTGTCATTTCCCCGACACACCACAAATCATCAGCAGTTTCTGTCATGGCAGTTGAAGGTTGTCGACAGATTTGAAAAGTTAATCATGCAGCGATGTGTAAACAAAACATTTTTTTAATGAAAAGTTAAATAAGAACTGAACCAAAGAGACTGAAACGTACGCAAAAGGGATAACTGTTTCAATTATTAACAGGCTTTACCTTTCATGTGCTGTTGTGTACTTCTATTTAATGAAAATAAAGAGGGTGAGAGGTGGCCATTGAAAAAATAAAATGCACTCAAACCTTACCACCAGAGACTATAGAGAAGAAAAAGCCCTAATAAGCAGTGGGGCCTGTTTGATCACAGCAAGCGTCACATAATTACTCTTTATCATCGATGTCACGCTCAGCTGTCCTTTGAGAACATGATCCGAGGAGCATTTTAATTGCCTCACATTTGCGCTGCTTCTCAATGTATCATTGACATTTTGTCCAAGGAGACATGTCATGAAAAACTATGCAATCTCGTCCAAGATTTTTGCTGATAGATAATTAGCTCTTGAATGTCATGTGAGTGAGGGCATAACCAAATTTTGTACTTTCTTTTTACTGGTCACTCTTATGTATTTCAAAATAACTTATAAACTACATGCATCATTCAATAAAATGTTTACAGGTACAGCAAAGACGGTTAAATTAATATACAGATTGCAATATTAAAGACACATTAT
Source organism: Enteromius thamalakanensis (assembly GCA_032357475.1). NCBI lineage: Eukaryota > Metazoa > Chordata > Actinopteri > Cypriniformes > Cyprinidae > Enteromius > Enteromius thamalakanensis. The sequence goes on along the minus strand of JAUCMT010000047.1, from coordinate 11,036,767 downwards.
CTCCAGTCCCTTTTCGGTGCTTTGTGCAGGAGCGCATAACGTCATCTCCCAGTGTGCCAGCCTTACAGAAAAAGAGATTAGTTTCCTTTAAGACCTTATTGAACATTTTAATCTTGCAGTGTGCTCTGAATTTTATTGCTGTTTCATTCCCAACGTTGTCAGTCGTGTGTTGAGACAATAAATAAACAAATCTGTCCTAAGAATACAAAGGAATGATTAATGTCTGCGTGATTAATGAAGCTGTAAAAATATTTGTTTTCCTTCATCTTCCCACCCCCCCGGCATGTAAGGTCTATAACTAATATACTTTGTAATAATTAGACATTTGTTTTAATGATTTCGGATGATAAATATTTATATTCCAAATGCTAGTTTTTAATGCATTGCCCTCATTTCTCAGTTTTATTCATTCTAGTAGCTAATCAAGTCTGATTTTACACTGAAAATACTGTTGGGTGTTTGAGAGTGTGTGAATGTGGGTGTGACTGTAAACAAAATATGTGCCTTTTGTTTGCGCATTTCGATACTTTGGTGTCCTGGGGGATCACATGACTAATCTGGTATTGCTGCTGTGATTCCTGCCAATGGCAGCATCAGTCGAACACCTTCATGTCCTCTGGGTGTAGGTAGATCTGTTTTTCTGGAACATCTGGTGTTTCACTGGGTGATCAGATCTTGGGAGGAAGTCTTCTGAATGCTGCGGGAAAAAAAAACAAAAACTGGAAACGTCCAAGGGGAGTAAACTGTTTTCAAAAGCATATGGCCATTGTTTTAATGGGATATAATGGGGATGAAAATTCAAAAGCAAGGCAGCTGTCTTGAATGAGATGTTTAATGCAGAAAACAAGATTAACAGGTTGTAAGATTGCATGGTGTAAAGCGTAAAACAAATTTGATTGCTTAAAATCGGATCAGATGTTGGGAATGTGCTTCTTTAGTCCTGATTTCTGGGGGTCTGTTTTTGTGGAGATTGTTGCTATGAGTTGTAGCCTGTGTAATCTCTAAAGAGTAATTCCATTGGGTGCAACCGCGGGACTCATACATCATTACATCATCATATATGAACCTACACGTTCAACAAGCATATACTCACAATGAAAGTAAGGTTTTGTTTTGTATGAATTTTTATCAGATGCAGATCCAATTAGAAATATCCATCTATTGGTTTGCTGCCCAAAACCACCTTGAATCATCAGCGCAAAGCATCTTGAGAAGAATTAGTTGCCGTGTGCCACATCATCGATATGATCAACTGTAAGCCTCATGGTTGCCTTCTTGGTGAGAGACTGTCATAATGGATTGATATCTCTATGGAAACGGGAGCCTGTTAGCGGGCTCAAGCATGATGTCATAGACAAATTAGGCATTCAGACATGTGTGGCTGAGCCCAGATAGAGAGCTTCTGCTTTGTTGCAGAGCTTTCATTGACATTAATTATGAACATTTCACAAATTTGATCAATTTATGTCAGTTCCTCCTTTTCAGCTTAATATCTGCAGCTACGCCGGAGTGGAAAGGCTTAAAATGTCTATATTCACCCCAGTGGATTCAGACAAAAGTCAGTGGGGAAGCACAATCAAGTACGGCTGCGTAATTCCAAAAATGTAGCTTTTGTCACTTTAAATGAAAAAACGCCACATAGGAAATGAAATGGGATATAACCGCTTGTTGGCAACAATGGCTCTGGCTCTTCCACTGTTCAATTTGTTTAGTGTTTGACAATGAAATTGAGGTTGTGTTACGGGACTCTCCTGTATACCGTCTTGAGCCGATCTGACAGGTAGAGTCGGGGGCCATTGTGTGAGGCGTTTTAGTAAAATTACAGTAAATATTCACTGAGCAGTGCAGGTCTGTTTCTAAGGTAACTGCGGCCTTGGAGTGATTGTAGTGATCATGTGACTCCATACAATTAGGCCTTTTAACTTATTTCTAAGTAATGCCTTTTCTTTTTGTTCCTTTTTTCACTAAACACACAGCGTGCTATGCCAGTTAGCTTCTGTATGGTCTACTGTATTCAGTATGTTAAGATTTTTGCCATATCCTTTTAATGTGTAATATGCTTGTGAGTCAGAAATCAAAGTACTCATTATATTTTACATAAATGCATCCTGCAACTCCTTTAGTTGATGTATTGTGCTTACATGGCACTGCCGATTCTTAGGGCACAATCCTGTTCCAGCAAGCCTTTGTATGTTTTTTATTTTTTTTTAAGTTCTCTAAGTATAATAACAGTACTGAATAAAATGTACATTTTCAATATTCCAAGAAAAAACTCCACTTCAAAGAAAGTCAACAATGTGGTTGATTTTAATGATATATGCCTTGCATGCAAGCTGATTATGATCAAAATTGCATGAATATTACATAAAATTATTTTGTGTAATGGCATAAAAGGAGATATTTACTGTTTCCTTTGAAAATGTCAGCAGGACAAGTCAGCGGTGAAGTGGTGTTTACTTGGAATATTGAACATTCAGATTCAGTTTAGTGATTATTGTATGCAGATAATTTTCCCCCAGCAAAACATGAAAAGGATTGATGGGTGTAACGTTGTCTGTCTTGTCCTGTCTGATGTCTTGTTGTTCTGTTTTGGTTTCAGTGTTCACGTGTCTTGCCCTTATTTGGAGTTTCTTGTCTGTGTAATTAGTAATTGATTTCATCCCAACCGTGTGTAGTACGCGTCCCATATTGAGCTTAAAAGGGACGCACTTTGTCCCATATTTCCATGAGAATCAAAAATAAAAAGCATTTACATCAGTGTTAACTCAGTGGTAGAATTACACTCATCGGACACTGCACTTATTCGCAATCTCAAATATACATTATTCGCTTTAAAGCCTTGTCGATTAAACATTTCATATGTGTGCTGTCCGGATGCACTTTTCCAGTGTGTACACCTGAAGCACGCGTGCACTAACAGCCTGTCAAATAGCGCCTACTTACTGAACTGAGATATTTATCACATCTGATTGTGGTAAAACTGTCAAAAATACTCAGCGTTAAACACAGTTGCTTGTGTCTATAAAGTAAAAGTAAACAATCAAGAGTAAAACATGCCAGTAGATTAGATGCGTTCAGCTCTTAAAGGGAAAGAACTAAACATGCCACAGCTTGTCATTAAAGGGACAGAAAATTATAAAATTATAATTATAATACAACGATTTTTATCTTTGCTCATTTTTACCTATGTTTCTTTCTTTTTTACATTGCTATCTTGAATAGCTTTATTTTTATACAAAAGGCAAATTAGTTTGTCTGTACTGCTCAGACAACTTCCAAAATAGTAAAATCAATGACAAAGAATCATGATCAAATATAATAAAATCATAATATGATATTTTTGCCATATTTCCCACCCTTAGCTCTGTAATTTGTCTTAAAAACTACTTAAACTTCTTAAACTACTGGAAAGAGATCTGAATTAAAATCGTGAATTGCGATTTCCCCAGAAAAATATCGCCCACCCCTATATGCATCTACTTAAATCAGATTCAAGTCTAATATTTAAAAAATCGTTTCACACACAAAAAAAGGGACAAAAAACAAATTCACTGCGCCAGGAAGGTTGAAAGCAATCGGGTTGGCCGGCCCTGCCAGCGATGTGTCCCTTTTTTATTTTTCAGGGAGTTGGCAACCCTAACTGTGTGTCACAAGTGTTTTGCGTTTCCCTCCTTGTTTCCGTTTGTATTTAAATGTCCTTTTGAGTTTCTAGCTTTTGGTCGATGTTTAATGTCCCACGTATCTGCCTGCTGTCTCGTTTTCTTGTTTTATTATTAAAATCATTCATGTTTCATTTGTCCTGTGTCTGCCTGCCTTCCTTGTCCGCCCAGAAGTGCTGCTTTACGTGACACTGGGACTGCAGAGTATTTTATACACACTACCCTTAAAAAGTTTAAGTTTGGCAAGATTAAATCAAGATCAAAAATACAGTAAAACAGCAATGTTATTAAATATTATTATATTAAACTGTCTATTTTAATATATTTTAAAATGTATTATATCATGTCAAAGCTCAGTTTTTAAAGGAACACTCCACTTTTTTGAAAATAGGCTAAAAGGTAAAAAGTTTTTTGAATCCATTCAGCCGATCTCCGGATCTGGCGGTAGCACTTTTAGCATAGCTTTGCATAGATTATTGATATCTGATTAGACCAGAAGCATCTCATTTAAAAATTACCAAAGAGTTTTGATATTTTTCCTATTTAAAACTTGACTCTTCTGTAGTTACAATGAAAACGAAAATGAAAAGTTTTCTAGGCTGATATGACTAGGAACTATGCTCTCATTCTGGTGTAGTAATCAAGGAACTTTGCTGCCATACCATGATATCACGCAAAACCAAGAGATCGGCGGAATGGATTCAAAAACTGTAAAAATCTACTTTTTAACTCTGTGGGAATTGGAGAATGAGCTTATTCTCCAAAAAAGTGGAGTGTTCCTTTAAAAAGCCATTACTGTAGTCTTCAGTGTCACATGATGCTTTTATTACATTTGTGAATTGCCAAAAATAAACAAGTATTAGCCTACTAGGTTTTTATTTGTAGTAATATTTTGATTTGGCTATAATTTTCCTCATAGACAGTTATAAAAAAGGATAACACACAGTGCAAAACCAATGGTGATATGCATAATTCAAATAATGCTTAATTAATAATTAATTATAACATAATTATTAATGCTTAATAATTTGCAACACAGCGTAAAAAAAAAATTACAAATTTGCAATTGCAAGGTATAAAAGCATTGTTTGTGTTCCATTTTATTTAAACACAACACTGCTTGTGTCTTACAGCCATCCATGAAGTGATATTTAGTGTTTTTTGTTTTATTTTTTATAATCATGATTTATTTATGATATCAGGATACTATTAATCAGAGGCAGATGGATGACTAAGATTATTGTCAAAAAAATGTTATCCATCTGAACCCACATGCTCCAGCAGCTGGGACTGGCATTTGTTGATGCTCTGGTCTGTTTCGCATGATCTCACTGGTAATAAGTCATCGATTTAACCTATAAAAAGCATCTGCATCAGGTCAACAAATCTGATGAATCTCTTTCATCTACCACTCACGTTTTTTTTTGTTTTTTTTTACAGATTGTACTGTTCAGGTGTCTCTCTTCCGTAAAGAGCAGACGTGTTCACACTTGTGTTTAATGTGGTTGTGTAAAAAGGCTGTGTGCTGGTGCTCATAGTACACATTCACACGTGAGCAGACATTTTCTGTCTGCCCCTGCTGTGTGCACTGTTCTCTGGGGAAGCTTTAAATTTAGGTGGTTGATTTTGAGGAGTGACCAATTTTGAAGCAATTGCCAAAGAGGAGGAAGCAGAGGGTGAAGAGAGTGTCCGGAGGGGACCAGAGTATTATAATGGGGCTTCATTGCTTGAAATCCAAGGTTTTAGAAATCCAAAAAAGCACTTGATGTATTGAAAAAGTTTTGACCAAACATATTTATGAGCTTGTCTTTTTGTTGTTTTTAAAGTTATTAGGTTTTTAGTTATATCCCTGCTTGCTAGCTGGATGCAGGTGCAATTGGAGCAGGACTTAATCATTATAAAGCACATCTTTTTGGATAGTGTTAAATGCCCCAGAAGAGAAAAGCTGTGCTTTTATATACATATGTGCTACAGGTATAACATTTGGGGTAGTTTTAATTCCCATTAAATCAGTAAACTGTTCAGACTTAAACCCTAAAAAATGTCTAAAAATCATGTCATGGTTTTCAATTTTAAACAATGATGATAATAAGAAATATTTCTTGAGCTCAAAATCAGCATATTGGAATGTTTTCTGAAGGGTCATGTGATACATGACTGGAGTAATACTGCTATAGATTCCACAGGAATACATTACAAGAAAACCCTTTATTTAATTAGGGTTAATTAAATTTCACTAATTTCACAATGTTATTGCATTTTCATTGAAATAAACATTTACTTTTTCAAAAACATAAAAAATTTCATCAACTTTTGAATGGTAGTGTATATGTATATTTGCTAAAAGTGAAATTTGCAAACGTTTATTTATAGTGGGTCCCACGCATGAAAAGCCTCAAAACTAAAATGTAGTTTCATGGGGTTTTCAAAGTCTTTTCTGAAGCTGATGTACACAAATCAAAGCATGACGGCGACAAGCTGAGAATCGTGTTTGGAATCACAAACCTCGAGAGATGAGGAGAAAAAAGTAGGTCGAAGACAAGAGAGAGACTGAAGGAAACAAGTGGCGGTTAATTAAACATTATGTTTTACAATTATTACATCACGACAAACAATTGAAAATGTTGATAAAGCACTTTGATTAGTATTATGGCATCTTAAAAGTGCCAAACCATTATTTTTAATGTCATTTTAGCCGACAGTCATTGTAAAGGATTTGTTTCAACAGATTGCTCCGGTACACCGAAGCATGACAAAAACCATGCACAGTTCATCTTGAATAACTCTGGGTTCTATTGTTTTGGTTCACAGAAGTAATGCCAGTACCAGACCAGCTCTCTGACACAGAGAACTCCAGCATGTTGAGCCCGGTACTGAACGCCTCAAATGGAGATGGATCTGAGACGGAGACCACCTCTGCCATCTTGGCCTCTGTTAAAGAACAGGTGGGTACTTCATGTCAAACTACTGTAAAGTTCTTCATTCTTTCAGACTGTATCTAATAGAAGGTTATGATTCCCATCACACTCTTAGGGAAACATTTATTTTCCAACAGTTTAATTAGAAACTCTGTAAATCTTTATATACTGTAAACAGTAATTATACAGAAGCAGTCCTCGGATGAACTGCATATACCATCTGGGTTAAGGAGCCGCAAGGTTTGGTGGGTTTCTGCGTGAGTCATTTCCATCATCTCGTGCTGCCGGTTTCGTTTAGCGCCTGGTGTCTAAATTCACAGATACAAATGGTTTTTGATGGTCAACACACTGCAAATGTGCCGTTACGCCTCAATATCACATGGTTTTGCCGGACGAGTGGGAGGAATGGATGTAGGTTTTGGGGCTGCGTGGTGTAAGAAATGTGAAATATTTGACACTCCATGTTGCAATCAGGTCTCCATGCTATGCTGGTGACTGCGCCGTAGCCTATCTATAATAAGATTGGTCACCTGCTTGTCAGCAGGTGGACAGCTTCCCAGACGTTGGCGCAACCTTATGATAAACTGGCTTGATCTGTTAGGAATAATGACAGGTGATTGTAATTGCTTATGACCTGCTGTCATAAAAAGTTATTTAGGAAATGAATTATAGGATTTTTGCATGAGTCAGAATTTAGCGGCTGATAATGTACAGTATTTATCTCTTTTAGATTGTATATGTATGTCTGTATTGGCTGTAGGCCATTTTTGAGTCAAGACCATGAGTAGATAAAAATGGTTCATGACAAGCCTTTCGCTTCCTGCTAGCGTTTAGCTCACACACTCCTGCTTTAAACACAGGACAGAAAAAAAGTGACATGCTCTTAGGGTTGGAAATCTACACGGTGAATGTTAAAGTAGGCCACAGCCATAGGCTGCTGTGGGCCAGTCTAATAGCTCTCCTATCAGAGCGAGAAAAACTGGCTACCTTCTTTTTTTCGCTGGAGGGTACTGGTGGACCGAGTCCATGTCACGTACAGTGTTTCCTCTCTGAGAGGAGATAAAAAAAACATGTAAAACGGTGTGATTTTATTTCCTGGGTTGGTGTATTTCCTGTTAAACAGGATGATTAGATGGGACATATCGAGGAGTTTTAGCACCCTTTATTAGTTTTCTGTCTTACCAGGTCTGCATTTTTTAATCAATAAATAAAAACAGTAATATTTAGATTTAGATTTCCAATTTAATTCCAATTTAATTTTTAGAAGTCATTACTGCTTAATATTTTTATGGATATTTTTATGTGATACAATGAATTTCATGATTCTTTGATAAACTGAAATTTTGACACTCTTAACATTTGATCCATTTAATGCTTGCTGAATGAAAGTGTTTATTTGTTTTCAAAAAAGGTAATCTTACTGACACCAAAGTTTCCAATTGTAGTGCATGTCACAGCTATGAAGCAAGATATGCTATTATAGCCCCTGCTGGTAAATGCTCTAAATACACCATTTGGCTCTAAAAGTTCTCATTGTGCATCTATGGACATACAAAATGAGTTGCATATAATGACTAAATGCATTTATTTTACGTATATGTAGATAATGACTTCAGTGGAAATGCTAATAAATAGCTTTCTTCAAATATTATTGATCTTGCTACCGCTAGTCAGTGTCAGCAGGCAGGCAGGGTAATCTCACTGCTGAGGGCATTTTAATGGATAAAAATGTGTATTACAAGATGATTTGATGTTATTTTTGGTCCAATTTCAGAAATATTGTATATTTTACACATACTCAAAAATAATACCTCAGGACTAAGTGAAATCATTGAAACTCATATTGTGATGATTAATCTTCCCTCCTAGTCTTTTTTATTACAGGCATATTTAAGCATCTCTGATTCATACGACTGTAATCAAGCACAGCAGGCATGGTGTCCTTTTCAAAATACATTGAAAATAAATGTTTATCATTTTGACACTGCTTGTCTACTCACACATATTATGATAAATCACCATAGAGGGTTTTTTTTGTTCTCCTCCACTAGATGGCAATCTTCCATTTTGGAGGCATTTAATCAGAGGTCAAAAGACAAAATTCACAGAATAAACTGAACTTTAGATATAAAACAAGTAGATTTTGTTGACAAAGGATGCTCTGCAGCACTGAAAAACCATCTCCCCTCTGCCATGTATAAATACAGTGTACCAAAATGCCTGGCAAAGTGTCCTGGTCTCTTGTATGTGTGCTTTGTGTGCAGTTTTCAAGGTTGCACGTGCAAGCAGAACACAGTCTCTCCTGTGTACGACTCTCTCCCATTTAAATTCTCCTGTATCGCTTGTGCTAAACAGAATCACATGCAATGATCGCATGTTTAACAACATGTTATTCACAGTTACGCATCTTCTATATAATAAGGAGCCCTCTTTTACGGTTTGCCTTTGAGCTTCACTTTCTTAGATTATGTTGACATAGTGATTGTAGTGGTCTTACACAGAATATCCAAAGATGCTTTGTTAAAGCTCAGCTTTTTGTCCCTTTCATTTGGTTCTAATTAAAGAAATTTATCTTAGTGTTTTTAAAATGACACATTAATTATTCATAAAAAGCCACTGGCATATAAAGTTTTATTATGAGCGTGGCAAGGATTCTTTGGGGAAAGTGCCAGTGTTTGTAAGGGGTGGTACAGCTAAGGTCAAGTACTTCTTTCCTTTTAATTCACACTCTGCATTTTAAGGCATTTTTTATTTTAGGGAAAGCTTGTTAATCAGCTCATTATATCTTTGTCCGATAGGAGTGATTTGCTTTAGCCAGAAGTGAAGTCATTTAGATTTTTTAATCACAAAATAATTAATATCACATATTCAATCGGATGAACCAGTTATTTTAATTACTTACAGTATCTGTAAAAGTTGAAGCTGTTTTGACCAAATTATCAACAAAAAAGCCCTTCAAGTTTATTTGAAGCTTATCCTGAGGTCTTTTGGATGGCCTCATTTTCAACCAGGAATATGTGTACTCTTCCCTTTACATTTTACAGACCAAATGCGTTCATCTGAGTCATTCCTGTCTGTTTAACACTGTTTTGTATGGTTCTCAGTTGGTGTGGTCAGGCTGTGGAGTGGCTCTGGACTCATTTAACTCCGTGAAATTATAGAAATTGGGTTAAATCCTTAAAGGAACTCGTGAGGCGAACCCCAAGCGACATTTTGCTATCAAATGGACCAATGAAGAAACTTAAATGTCAGTCTTTGTCCACAGGGCGCAATTAGGCATTTAGGCCAGAAGACTACATTCGGCACTTGAAGCAGTCAAATCAATTTCTCAGTCCCCTGGCTATTTATTTTCTAAACAAATAGGTTTCACAGCCTTTTCTGGAGTTATTATGTGAGATAATGAGAATAATTTATATAATATTATATAGAAATTCTCAGAAACTCAAACTAAGAAAAAACTTAGACCTTAGAGTAGAAAGAGTAAAATCACTTCCAAAATATAAGTTTGTTTGGCAAAATTTTGTGTGTGCAATTTTTTTCTTAAATACAGTATATACATGTTTGTGTATTTATATATACAAAGAAATATATACAGTATGCATATACAGTAAGATTTATTTTGCATGCATTTAATTGTGATTGATCGATTTGATAGCCCTACTTGCAAGGCAATCTCCAATAAACTCTGCATTATCTTCCAAAAATCATTTAGCTTTGAATGTTAAAGGAGCATCACTTTTTGGTCCAGGTGACATGTCTTCTGTCCTAGCCGAGCGCTTTTTGTCTGTGCGGACTGCTATATTTAACCAACTTTTGTGACAAGTGGAGGCTACTCCCTGCTCTGGGAGCCTGTCCATTGCAGGCTACTGAGGCAGAACAGCCTGTTATGATCCCTAGAGGAAGCACAAAGCTTAGCATCGCACAGTGGAACGGTGCTTTTTTTTTGCTGCTTGGACCGGCAAAAAACACCTCTTTCTCTCTGCCGCTCTGCGATCCTTTCAACAAGACCCCCCCTCCCCTTCTCCTCTTCAGAGTGGAGCACAGATGGCGTCAGAAAGAGGGGAAGAGTTTAGGAGGAGGCGAAAGAGTGACTGGAGGGCGGTGGTATTTGGCTGGCTGGCTGGTGGGAGGGACCCTTTGTGATGCAATGTTGCATAAATAATGCCAAAGGGGCTCTAAATTCACTGTTGCCATGACGACCTTTGTGCCTGACTGCACTCCACTTTTTGCTTTCCCGCTGGAAGGCAGTCACTACCACTCTTGTACTTTCTCTAATGACTTTATTCTCCTGATAAGTGGAGATGAACGCAGTCTAGTGGGATGGTTGTGCACAGACACGACTCTTTCTCAGCGCAGACGGCCTCTGGAGTATGGTACATGTGCCGGTAAGAGCGCTGATATTTTATTTTCTTAGGCAACAGGTGTTTTAATTGCAGTACTGGAAGCTGGAGTAGTTTTGTTGTTGATGGTTAGATTCTTAGAGTCTAATCAGTTGTTGTCTTCTGTTTGTGGCTCCATCTTGAACTTGTTGATGTGAAAGAAGAAAGGTCAGAGATAATGCTTGTTTGTATCATATTTTTCAGTCGCGGAGCTCAGTAGCTTGGCTGTTTGCTGCAAATGTGTCTGCCGTAAATTCATTAATTGAGACCCTAGACATGCATAATGATTGTTGAAAAGTGTTTGAATGCTGCAGTTAGTGCCTCTTTAGTCGTCATGGTCCATAGAGCTCTCTTCAACACTCTGAATGGGTATTTTTGTAGCCTTCATCTGGGTTTGTGCCCAAAATAGCAGGTGATGCGTTCTGGAGCCCTCTTAGCATTAACTGCTCTGGGGAGAGAGTCTTTGACCTTGTGGCTGAGTGAACTCATTTCAGCCTTGTCACAAAAGAAGTGGGGACGTCGCACTGACTGTCGTAGCCCCGGGCGCAAGCACGTAGTGCTGTGTTTCTGACTGGATTTTCACAGTGATTACTTTAAAGAGGAGCTCTGGGATTTTATCTCTGATTTTGCATCGACAAGTTTGTCATTAGATGTTAAGCGGCGCATATCTAATTAAGAGAGGGGTGGGAGGGGTGTGTAGTGCTGGAATCAAAGTTCAGAATAATGCCTTTGGATGTCTGGAGAAACTGGAGGAAAGTTAAAAAGAATGTACTCTCTCAGTTTTTAATTGGTGTACTTTGCAGACAGTTGATTTATTATGGCCACTGCCCAAAATTAAGCATATCACCGCTTTTTGAATGTTTGGGGTCATTAAGATACTAAAACTTTTACTCCGCAAGGAAGGATAAAATTGAAAAGGGTGTCAGTATTGACATTTATAAAGTTACAAAAGATTTGCATTTCATAATTATTCACACTTTTGTATTCAGCAAAGAATTCTGAAAAAAATCTAGCATGTTTGCCACAAAAATATTTTTCGACATTGATGTTTCCTGAGCCCATAATCAACATAGTAAAGTGCTTAAAGTATTAATGTTATGTCGTTTTGGTCAAATAAATGAAGCCATCACAGGACTTCCAACTTTTTGAACAGTAGTGTATTTTATTATTATGTATTCATCAGAAATGCAAAATACGGCAAAGATTTTGTTCATGATATGTTTGTTTTGGTGATTTACTACAAACAGCCTTCCACATATATTTTGCCATATAGATTTCTAGAAAAGAAAAATAAAATATAAATGTCTTAGAACTCACAATTCATGACAGATGTTTGCTTTGAAAGATCAAGCTTACATCAGCAAGGGTCTGACAGTCATTCTTCAGTTTGACCATGTTACTAATAAAGTTATTAAATGGAGACTAGATTTATATGCCAGCATTTTTAAATAAAGAACATGCAAGTGCATTTTATCAGTTGGTTAAAAAAGCCCTGAGTGGCTGTAGAGCCTCACGGTGTCTCTACATCCCACACACACACACACACTCTATGTAGTAGTTACTGGAGCATGTGTAAGTGCATGTGAGGTACATGTTATAGACAGAATCAATTCTATGATTCCTTTAGGGCTTTACACATACACTCTGTCTGCTTTATGTTTACAGGAGCTGCAATTTGAGCGACTGACGAGAGAGTTGGAGGCTGAGAGGCAGATTGTTGCCACCCAGCTAGAGAGATGCAAGCTGGGATCTGAGACCGGAAGCATGAGCAGCATCAGGTGGGTCTGGTGGAATGACATCTCTCGCTCACTCAATCTGTCACACCCAACCATCGCCACAAACATCAGCTAAACCTAAAGATAGACATCTTTTTTAACACCCTTCCATCTCTCATTGATGTTCACCAACTAACTTGTAATTAAACCATCAAATATCATTAAAAGCATGTTTTTTAGTCTCCTCTGTGAAATCTTTTGATGTCCCTTCCCAGCGTATTCCATAATGAATATTTTAGTTCACAGGAGACTCAGATCTAAAATTATAACTAAATTTTTTCACTACTGCTAGGTAAACGAAGGGTTAAGTTGTCACAAGCTTTGAATCCAGCCTGTAATTAAAATCTCATCGTGTTAGAGTAGTAAACGAGAACAGTTCCTCTACTACAACAGACTTTATGGATTATATATGCAATTAGTTTGACCTCTCAGAGGCTGATGAGTGCTTCTATTCACTGTTTACACTGAATGTTCAAATTGAATAGAATGGCCCCATTGTATTGTCCTCTTGTTGTTCCTGTGAAGCATATTTTTGTGTTTATTCATCTAGCCTGAAAACCCAATAAATCAAATGTCCTTCAGCTATTTAGTTAAAAAGACTCCCACGTCGCTTTGTCAGTGAAATTCTCTTGTACAGGATGATGCCAGGTTTAAAGTTATGTATTTTATCATTGGTTTTAGTATTGCTAAACCTTCAGGGGGAGCAGATGCACTGCAGACCTCAAACAGGGGCACATCCGGACCCCCTTTATTTTATTATTTTAACACATGTAAGCAACCTTGATTATAAAACAGAAATTGTCTATATTTAATTTCTGCTCTGCATATTTCCCTAGCTATTTTGTATTTTCTGGGCTATCACAAGTCATTTTTGCAAGTTCCCAAACCCTGTTTTCGTTCATGTAGCAGTTCAGTGGCCTCTCTCCCACATCAGATAAGGGCTGCCAACAGACACAGTTAGACACATAGAATATTTAATTTGTGTAAAGTGGAGCGGAGACAACACAGTCCAACACAAATTCATGATTTGGGTGTCAGGCCATCAAGTACTTTTGCACTGAAGCCCACAAGATGATTTATAAATATACACTACTCTTTAAACGTTTTGGGTTGATAAGATTTTGGAAGCTTTAGAAAGAGTTCTATTATTATGTACAATATACATTATAGTATAATATATAGCACTATATTAAAAATTATGTAATTTTATTTTTTCTTATTTTATGGTCTGTATTGCGATGGGACACTGGGGCACTTATTGCTTTTTATATGAAGTTAATGTGATGCTGGTCTTTAAAACACAAGTAGGCCTACTTGCATTTTTTATAAAGTTAATAGTTTTTGAAACTTAAAAAATGTGAGTTTCCAAACTTATGTGCACTTGTTCAAGCCCAACACAGTCTAAATTTCTCTTATTGAGCAAAAAAAAAATAGAATTTGGATAAAACAATCAAACAAACAACATTTGTTTGTATTTACTGCTTTTTTATATGAAGTTTATGTTTAAGGGTCACAACACCCCCCTGTTTCAGAAGTGCTTTTTTAACACCTCTGGTTTGAAAAACTTTCTGAAAAGGGCGTTGTTCTGGCGGAGACTGCATTAAAGGGGGAGTGAAAATAAGTGAATAAATTTTGCTAATTTGCACACAATGTAAACACACACACGTTGGCAAGATGGACAGCGACGTCGAGAGCAGCAGCTACAGCGGTTCTTAGAGCAGTGTGGAAGTGGAGGACTTCTCCCCACCAGAATCCCCACACTTTG
>JAUCMT010000047.1:10990292-11004562 GCA_032357475.1 Enteromius thamalakanensis | reverse complement strand
GGATGTTTGGGAAATTGGGTGAGATGTTATGGATTTGTGTTTACTGTTGTGAGAATATGAGGCATAGTTTCAAAAAATGTGTTTAAGCAATCGAGAAAAACTGTAATGAATTAAAACATATCTTATCCGTGATGAATACCTTTTTTTGAAAATGTGATTTTTTTCTCCCCAGAATTCTTTGCTGAATAGAAAGTTCAAAAGAATAGCATTTATTTTAATATATAGCAATATAATTTTTGGTCCCACTTTTTATTGTGTCTGTAATACCTGTGCACTTACATAGTAACTACAATAGATGTGTACGTAGAATGTAACTAAAGTGTAAGTAGTAGTACACATTGCTACATACAATATCTACAGCTCTAATGTTTCATATGTAACAACCCACTGAATGATATGTTTAAGTACAAATTTGTAACAGGATATTGGTAACAACACTTTTTGGTAATAAAAGTACAAATGTGTGACAAGACTAACAGAAATGTTTGGTAAAGAAAGTGTGACACTTAAGTAAACAATTGGTTCACCGACTCCTACAACTCCTCCTACTTTACCTATCCCTAAACCTATCTGTTTCCACCCCCTGGATCAAATTCTTTAAATTAATCTTTACATATTGTTGTTACAAAATGTTGTTTTATACAGTAATTCCAGTTACACACGTACTTAGTGAAGTAAAAAAAGTGTTTTTACCAATGTCCTGTTACACACCATTTTGAGGTTTGATACATGTGTATAGTAACAGAAATAGTACAGCTGCAGATATTATGTACCACTGCATACTTACACTATGGTTACATACTACTTAAACATTTAGTTACTATGTACATTAATTAAACAGTTATTAGGGGCACATCCTGTTTTTTCCAAGTTCTATGTGTTCTTAGGTCAACCCTTGAACAACATTTTAAAGCAAAAATATAGTCTTGACCATATCTCTACACCTAAACCTAATCTTACCCATGAGTAATGGCTAAAATCAGAGGAAATGATAGATGACTGACACTGATGTACAAGCACCAAACACTGATTGTCCTAGAGTTAACAAAGATGTTGACCCAGGGACATGTGGCCTTTGGTAAAATCAGGTTAGCGGTTATTAGGGACACTTAAAATAAAGTAGGACATAATTTATTGTATTTAAAAGACTGACGCATTTGATCAGTTTAAACTTTAATGCATCACTGAATATTCATTAAGAAAAAATACAGACATACATATACATACATACAGTATAGACATACAGTATATAGAATAGCATAGCATGCATTTGAATGAATTCAAAATGAATATTTCATCAACATATCAATGTTCCTGTTTTATGTATCATGCACCATTGGTTTGACCCACTTGCTCAGTGAAGTTTTTGATTTTTCTTTCAGACTTTAAACAAAATGGATATACTATTACGCTTGTTGCCTCCTTTGAAGTGTTTAGAATGTTTAATATAATATAACATGCTCTGTATTTCTGAAGCAGTTTTACTTTTCACTTACACTTTCATCTTATTGAAGTTCTCAGCCAATCAAATAAAATACTGTTATACAGCTATTTCTCCAACTGCTTGAGATGATGGGTAAAGATGCTTCGTTGTTTTTCTCAACAGTTTTAGTTAATTGTTTCGTTTCAAAGTGAATAATGTTAATAGTGTCCAACTGAATAATTTATTGTGGTCATTCTGAATGATATCCAGTATAATATGAGTTAAAAGAATCACGTTTTTCGCAGTGCTTGCCTTATTTATGTGATATTGTGGGACAAAGTGTAAAGGACTGTGAATCACTGCTGTATGGCTCAGTGTCAGGCTGTCAGTACAGGAGGGCCGAGCGAAGAGAAGGGACTGCGATTTCTGTTCATGCTGACCCCATTTTCTTGAACGTGTGCACATTGAGTGTCTTCCAGCAGTGATTAATTATGCATGCCTATTCTGTCCATCTACTCACTGTGAGGCTTGAAATAATGAGCAGTATAAAAGAAAGTAAAACAGAGAACTGTGGATGGAGGCTGGAAGACAATGAAAGAATATGAGATTAAATAGTAAAGCAATTAACCAATTTTACGAAGGTAAAATGAGGTGAGGGGAATCATATGGACAGAGAAGAGAGGCTAACAAGATTTGCATCTCCTAAAGGAAATATCCGAGCTTGCAAGGCAGCAAAAGAAATAAAGTTTTATGTAAGTTTAGATTTTGGGCTTGGATTCTATGCAAATGCAATCATAACATCATAGTCATAGCAATCGTCTTACTTGGCTGCACACAAGAATGAACAGTCACTGTAAAGGAGGTTATACATGGTTAAATATATGCAAAGATTACAAGATTGATATCAATTATATATGCAGATAGGTAGCATTGTTAAAGTTAATCTTAAATTGTTTTGTCTTATATAGTTTTTTTCCCTCAAATGTCTTCTTCACAGGACCAGGCATCCTCTCTCAGAGTGCTTTGCAGCTCAATAATCAAGAGGGCACCTTTCCATATCCAGTCAGTTACCATAGCAACCAGACCTTGGCCCTCGGCGACCTGTCGGCCTCCCAGCCTCCTCGCACTGGTCAGGTGGGAGGAGCCTTACATAGCTATAATCAGGTGGGGATGAATCTCTTTCTAAAAACTTACATTTTTACCCTCTTGTCTTAAACCGTGTGAATTGTACCCTTTTTTATGAAAAAGCCTTTTGGGGGGAATTCACTAAGTAGTGCGTCTGCCAATAACACTGCTTATGTGCATGCACTGCTTTAATGTTGTTCTTTTTTCAGTCATGGGCCTTATTAAAATCTAAATGCAGACTTAATGCATCTCATTTTAGTTGAGAGATTTGACATTGTCATTGGAGCCCCATGCAAGAAAAAAAAATGCTTGTTTCACATCTTAAAGGGTAAGCTCACCCAAAAATGAAAATGTTGTCAGTAAAGGCTGTAATCAGTGGGAAATTCCATGAGGTGCGTGATATTACATTGAGATAGAGCCGTTATGCTCTGACATGTTCTGTTATCGTGCAGCCCTACTGTCTATAGAGGGACAGATGGCTTTCTGATATCATAAAAAATATCCTAATTTGTGTTCTTAAGATGAAAAAAGGTTTTATGGGTTTGGTACGACATGAGGGTGAGTAATTCATGACAGAATTTTTGGGTGAACTTACTCTTTAAATCACGGTCACGTTTTATTAATTTGTTACCTATTTTTTTTTCCGGAATTTAGTTATAAGAGTCTATTAGAGTACTTATTAGGAATATAATTGAGGTAAAACACTGCAAAAGTTGACAAAATTTGTAACAATCATTTGGTTGAAAATACTAACACCAGTACATAATTCAAATTTGTGATGCAAATGAGTCTACACTGTTGCGCAACAATAATTGCGCATTCATTACTGAGCTTAAATCAAATAGAAAAGGAGCCTTGTCTGCGCTGAAAAGAATGAAAGTGACTTAAATCCTCATTTGCATTTAAACTGCTGCTGCACTGAATTACCAGTTTCGAAATGTGGCGCATGAGTTTAGTGAATTCACCCCGTTTTCCCTTGAAATATGTTGGTCACCATCACTTAGCTCACAGTTTTTTAGAAGAGTGAAATTTTAGCTCTTTGCATGTCACTTACCTCCAGGTGACGTCTAATCGTGTTGCCCAGCTGGCTGCCAGAGAGACAGCCGCCCTGGCCCATTCTCGAGACTCCTTTGCCCAGAGTCATGGCAGTGCATTCCACATGCCTGACGATCAGCCAGCAGCCCCTGTAAACTATTCCTGCTCCACTCTACCAGCCCAGCGAGTGAGCTCTCCCTTTTCCATGCAGGCTTTGGGCTCCCCATCCAAACTGCAGAGGCTGGGCTCAGCCTCCGACATGCCCAGCTACGCCACTCTCGCGCGGGTGTCGTCGCCCAAGCAGTCCCCGAGCCGGCTGGCCAAGTCCTACAGCACCAGCTCTCCCATCAACATGGCGGTGGGAGGAGGCTCGTCCTCTTCACCGCTGCACATGGCCGGACCGGGCAATGCCTCCAGCTCATCTCCACTACACCAGCTCAGCGCTGCAGTGGGAAGCTACGCCACTCTGTCCCCCACCAAGCGTATGCTCCACACCACCGATCAATACAAGATCTCTCACGATCTGTACGCCAACGCCACCCTCCAGAGACCCGGTAGTCTGGCAGGTCAGTGCAGTTTGTGGGGATTCTGCCTTTCCATTTTTGTAGCATCACCATCAAAAACACATAAGCACCGGTTATTTTCACACTTCATCACTGGACAGATGGATTAGAATTTGACACTTTTTCTTCCAAGTGTATTTATAGCATTTTTGTTCTGGTTAATGGTGCTTGAGAATCTGCCTTTGTCCATGATATAGGTTCCAGGGGTTCGTACAGCAGTCAGCACAGTCACCTGGGCTCGGAGCTCAGACCCCTGCAGTCTCCTGAGCACCACATCGACCCCATTTATGAGGACAGAGTCTATCAGAAAGCCCCCCTGAGGAACTTCAACCAAGGCCAGGGTAAGATATCAGACTTCAGGTTTTCTAACAGTTTAATGTCAACAACAAAATTGTCACATCTAGAACACTGTGGCTCTGGTACAGGTGCTTTAATGAAGTAAAAGGCTTGTTTCGGCTTACTTTTTGTTCAAAATAGAAATGTTTTCCCAAGTGCCCAATTAATAGCAGTGAGCTGCTAGATATCATTACTTAAGACAGTTTTTTACATAGTATCAATTTTTTGCTTTTAAGGTTTTAAAGTCAATTTGCTTCCGTTCCCATTTTGTTTTTGAGCTGAACATAATATAATATTAGAGCTATTTTATGGTGCTTTATGGCATGTCTAAATGCCTTTTAAAAATGCCTTTTACACTTGCATTACATGTTTGCAGGCTAATGGATGTGCTTCTGCCATTACAGCCATAAAAAGATTGTATTAAAATGACAGTTCAGTCAAAAACTGTTACTTGTTTACTGAAACTCATGTCATTCCAAACCTGTATGACTTTCTTTCTTTTGTGGAGATATTTTGAAAGGTGTCGCTGTGTTTTGTGTTCAAGCAAAATGGTCAATGTTATCCAATGTTGTTTTGGACCCGAGCAAGTCTTCTTTTAGGTTCCACAAGAAGAAAGAAAGTCAGACATGTTTAAAATGAAATAAGGTTAAGTAAACGATAACAGGATTTGACATTATGTGTGAACTCTCCCTTGAAAACCTTTGCATCCATACTTTCCACCTGGATTTTAGTGAAATTCAACATCAAATACTATTCATAACTCATTGTTGTTCCATAATCTAATGCATAACCAAATGTTTGATTAATGTTAGAGCTAAACTCTGCAGGGAAGTGTACTGTATCTCACAAGCAGATTTAAGGATACCTGGTGTAATGTATTTTCAGGTCAAACCAGATATTGATTATGATATATACTATGGATTGACTAGATTGTGAAAACCATGCATACCAAAATTGATATTAGGAAACATTGAAGATTAGTATGGAATGGTGATATTATGTAAAATCCTGACATTTGTAAAATGGTCCCATCAGGAAAAGTTTCACCATTTCTATAATATTTAAGTATTTATTCATGCTGTATGCTGATTTTTTACGGTTGCCTTCTGTTTATTTATTGCATGGCATTGTGACATGGCAGTGTATTTGGAATAATAATAAAAAATCATACACACCACCCTTGTGTAATAAAAAGTAAATGTTCGTGTTGACTTTAAAACGGGGATGTTTCCAGCACGGCTCTGAGCTCCAGTCAGCTGGAAAACGCCGCCGTCAGGACGAACAGCTCTCAGTGGTGGTTTCTGGGTAGCTATTCAAATCTGAACAAAAGCAGGCCAGAGAGAAAAAAACTGTTTTGCATTCACTCTCAGACAAGCTAATAAAGCACCTACTGAAGAGCTGTCATTATGGGTCAGTTTGTTATTTTGATGGTTTAACATGATTTCTGTTCTGTTTTGCTCCTCCTGTCCTTCTTCTCCTTTCTTACGACTGAAATACCTGCTCGACATTTAATGTTTTTCACCCTTTGCTGGCACCCAAAGATCCAAAGAACCGCTTTTGTGACCAGGTCCTGAACTTTCTGCTCTGTCCCTACTCTCCTGTCGTAGCCCCTTCCTCTCCTGGTGTTGACTCCATACCCTTGCAGCGCACAGGAAGCCAGAATGCCACAGGAACGTTCCCTCGTGCCGGCTACGCTACTGGACCTGGTGCCTCCACCGCCGACTACGCCAACCCCTACCGTACACTGCAGTTCTGCCCCTCCACAGACTCACCCTACAGTAAATCTGGACCTGCTCTGCCCCCGGAGGGAACACTGGTCAGGTCGCCCTCTGTGGACAGCATCCAGAAGGACCCCAGGTGAGTTCTCCCACTGTCTAATGCATCTTGAAGGAACTGCATTTTGAGATGTCACCTGGTTAGTAAGGATTAGAACCAAACTCGTATGCTGTGTGATTAACAAATTCAAAAAGACCTTCACACACACAAACTGTTAATTAAGACACTGTAGGGGAGAGTCGGGTAAGCTGTGCCGCTGTTTGATTTGTCCTTAGGCAAGGAGAAATTAGAACTAATATGGCTAATTATATCTAAGGATGTCATCTGCAGTATAACATCCAAAGTCTTGTTTTCAGTAAACTACCAATGACATATGTCACTACTTATTTAAATTAAATTTAACATTTTATACTCAGAATTTGAAGCTGACACTGCGTACCTCAAAGAATCTGACACACTTTAACCCACAGATACGGTACTGCTCAGAAATTTTGGGGTCAGTACTTTATTTGGGTTTTAAAGAAATCTGTCATGCACATATATTATGAAACATCTTTTAAATGTAAGTTTTTTATTATTTTCAGCAATTATATTTCTTATTATCAGTGTTTAAAACTGCTATGTTTTGCTATGTACAGTAGTATTTTGTGCAGTTAGCTTGATTAAGGGCCCATCTTACTTCACTCACCCCTACATCATGAATCAGGCTTCACATGTTGTCACTTCCTGTAGTTTGCCTGCACTTTTGCACTTACAAAATCACAAAAAGAAATTAAGCGTGTGACAGTCGTAAACATTGTTCAGGAATGATAGCGCATGATTTTATGGATTATATAGGTAGTCAGTTCACCCTTCTCACTCAGTATTTATATTGGTATTAAGCATATTTTTGGTTTTATCGTGTGACGTTAATTTGATGTGCTGATAGGCCATTGACAATCATCTCTTGTGAGCGTATTATAATACGTTCTCTTTTTTGGTTTGCTTGCTTTTTCTGCTGATTTGACCTTGTTTTGTTTTTTGTTTTTTTTATTTGTTTTTTTTCCTCTTGTCATCCCTTCTGTTGACTCCTCATGCTTTTGTTTCTCTCCCATGTCTTTTCACTGCTAGTGGCTATGGTGGAGATGGTATGACGTGTGATGCATTGCATTTACTGGCTGCAAACAAATGCACAGATATGCACAGAAACTTTCATACTGTTACAGAACATGTCAAAGTCGTTTTATCTTTGGTTCACTAATAGTGTTTGGTATATTAAAGGGTGGGTCTGGCAACAATAGCAGCCACAGTTCATTACTAAAATTCTTGTAAATGATACCTAAAACAGCATTTGTTAAACATAAACGTCGCTTGTAGCAAAAACATTGCAATTTATACGGACAAAACTCTGCATTATTTATAACTCCTTGCACCTTCTTTGAAGAAAAAGAAATGTATAGATTAGGGGTTTTCAAACTTTTTGAATGTCATCAAGCACTAGTAAATATAATTGTATCCTTAAAATTTAAAGTCGCCCTGTTTATAGCATTTTAAATATTTTTATAGAAATATTAGTGATATTATACAAGAAAAATGTCCAAAATTATTATTATTATTTTTTTATATTGTCATTGTGAAGCCAAAACAATTGTGTTGGAATAGTTTTCACAGAGAATATCTATAGACATACACAATATAAAAAAGTACAAATGATTAATCCTAATTTCCAGGATTTCCTAATTTCCACAGTTTTTAGAAAACTGAATGAATTGTAATAATAGTCCAATTTCATAATTGTGTTATTTGTTCTGTGAAACATTCAATTACTATTCAAAGTTTGAAAACCCCTGATAACTGTGAGAAATTAACTGCTTTTCTAAAAGTAAAATCCAGAAGACTTCTTACCGTATATCAGTCCTTGCACTGACTGGAAATGTGAAAGTTGATCTTAAACACAAATCAACTGTTGCAGTTTTAATGTCTATTTCACACAGTAATAATCACAGCCTGATTCATAATGCATGGGAGTTCTCTTCCATTATGTAAGACCCCTCTTTAATAAAAACCAACAAAGCATCAAATAAACTTTGTAGTGCATGATGAGAGTCAAATGCAAGTGTGTAATATGTTCATGCAGCAGCAAGAAGTCAGCTAAACAAAAATACATTCTTTTTTAATGTCCCTTTGTGCTAGACACCTACCCTGTCTCTCTCTCTGCCTGTCTCCTGATAGGTACGACCCTGAATTCCTTGTCTGGAATCAAAATCAAGCCGAGCAAAGAATGACAAAGTAATCCAACATTTATTTACATTTCTACTCCTCATCTACAAAAGCACTGTTCTCCTCTCTACTCAACATCATATGTTAGGGCAGCATGACTGTGTTGAGACAGAATATGTCAGAAAATGCTTTTTCTTTTTTAATATATGGATTTCTTTCCAACATTTCCGCATTCTGTTTACAAGAAGAGCACTAGCCTTTGATTCATCCATAGAAAGGTTCATTTTGTGATCAAGTCCAAAGTTATTTTTGATTGATCATATTAATTATTGAAAATAGTCATCGTTACACAAAGAGCAGGTGTTGAGATCTGTGTTAGTGATAGAGTTTGTTCATTCCTGCAAAGCATCACATTGTGCGTGTGTGTGTGCGTGCGTGCATGTGTGTGTCTCCTGTTGTGTTGTTATTCATTGTTTTGTTATCATTTTATGTTAAAGCTTATTATCCTTTTTATATTTTATTTACCACCATCGTCTTCCTTTCAATGCAAGCAACAGCCATGATTGTGTTGTTGTGTATCAGGTTTTGCATAATGGAATCGTTTTATTGGCAACAGAAAAAGTTTTAACACAGAGGTTAGTTCAGGTTGTCATTTTAAAGTGTATTAAGTCAAACTACACTTTAATCATGGTAACCACTGTTTCTGTCAAAATACTGTTACCCTTCAGTCGAGTCACTCCGACGTTACATACTGTATGGGATGTAACGTCTCCATTCCCTCCTTCAGGGAACGTTGGGTTACCTACGTAACCTTAGACGTTTTTTTTTTCTAAAAGATAATATCCTTTTTCAAATATATTATTTTCTTTGGAGCGTTCTGTTAATCTAAGAATAATGTGAAATAAGTGTAAAAAAACTGCATCACAGTTTTTACAAAAATATTGATCAGCACAACTGTTTTTATCATTGATTGTAATAAGCATATTAATGATATCTAAAGGGTCATGTGACACTGAAAAGTTAACTAAATTTTTATATTACTGGTTTACTGTATTTTTGATCAGATAATTGCAGCCTTTGTTAGTAAAAATAGGTAGATAGTGGTTACCATTGTAAACTATGAACATGTTTTATAACTAATAATATGTGTAGCATAATTTACCAAAGGTTTGTGATCCTCTGCATTCATCAAAATGTTATAGACAAGACTTATATCCACTATTATTGTTTGTCAGTGATTAAACAGAGCTCTTTTGGTTCCAGAATTGTGCTTTTAATGTAAGATGTGAGGATTTATTTGCCCATTTTGTAGAAACAATTTGTAACA
The DNA here is from genome assembly GCA_032357475.1 of Enteromius thamalakanensis. NCBI lineage: Eukaryota > Metazoa > Chordata > Actinopteri > Cypriniformes > Cyprinidae > Enteromius > Enteromius thamalakanensis. Next base: position 10,994,778 of record JAUCMT010000047.1, on the reverse strand, counting down.
AATGTATGTGTATTTTTTGTTGAAAAATGTCAGAAGCATTTGTACACTCATGCATGTGGAAGCATTAATACAGTCTAATGCTGAGAAGTGCAGTGCAGAATTTCTGATCTGTGCTCTGAGTGGGTGGCTGGAGATGAAGTGGTCACTAAACGTGACAGAGACATTTCCTGACCTCTCTCATTGCAGACAGTTAAAGCCGCCTCTCAGAACCATTCAAGCATGTGTGTGCTGAATCCACAACACTGCTGACCACTATTTCCTAAAGAGGGGGTCAACTGCGGGGTCGCACGTTCACACCCTGTTAGAGCTCACCACTCCTGGCTGCACAAATCATATTTATGTGGCCTTTAGCAGCTCTTTGAGTCCCCAGTTTCTCTTACAGCTGTCAAAATAGTGTATTAGAGGTCTGTTTTACTGTAGGGGGAGAGCTGTCAGAATTAGCCACCTGTAATCTCTGACTGCTGGTAAGGTGCCCCAAACAACTTGATTTACTGAAGAAGAACATGTTGGTCCTGAAGCAATACAACCTAACCTTTGATATACTGATACAAATGTTGTTCATCCCCCTAAGCTAATTCTAAACTTTGATTGGTTGAAAGGAATGTTCTGGATGAGCAAATAAGGATGTTAATCAAATAATTAAGGAAAATATCTTGGGGAGAATCCTGTTAAAGTTGGTAGAAAAAGAAAATTGCAAATCCTTTTTCTCTATTGTAGGGCCGTAACGATTTGCGATATGAAACCAAAATCGCGACACTCAGATCCATGATCCTGTGTCACGGTGTGATAAGGGAGAATCGCCACACACCCCATGACTACCTTTCCAATCATGTGACACTTCCCTGCAAAAGTTGAGCTAGTTGAAGAAGAATGTGAGGAAACATGGTAACCAACCCAGAGATTGCGGCCCTTGATCCTCATTTAAGTCAGCAGTATGGCAACATTTCGGCTACCCGGTGGAGAGAAAGGACGTCACTTCCCAAAGTGACTAGAGTTGTGACGTTCGCAAACGAACTAAATCTTTTGAACGGGTCATAAACATGAATGATGGGAGCCGAGTCGCGGCTGAGGGGGGAGCCGTTCTTTCTGTCGTTCTTTTTTACCTATGCGTGTTTCAAACAGATGCACACAAATTAGCGCCTCCGCGAGACAGAGCAGTTATAGAGGGAGACGCGGACCCAGCGCAGGGGTGTTTTTTTGAACGGCTCTTTGAAAGGAATGGATCGCTTTTTTTTCTCCCACCCCCCCACAAAAAAAAATTGCGATACGAACCGAATCGTGGGTTTGGTGTATCGTTACAGCCCTAGTGAATATATTTTAAAATGTAATTTATTCCTGTGATACAAAGCACCATTACTCCAGTCTTCAGTGCCACATGATCCTTTCAGAAATCATTCTAATATGCTGATTTATTACTAGAATTGTCAATGTTGAAAACAGCCAGATATATTTTTTGGAAATTGTGATTTTTTTCTTCTTTTTTTTCTCCTCAGGATTCTTTGTTGAATATAGATAAAAAACAACATAATCTTTTACCAAATATAAAACATTTCTAAAATGTAGATCTATGCTGTGACCTTTTCATTCATTTAATAGATCCTTGGTTAATAAAATTATTCATTTCTTTCGAAGAAGAAAGAAAATAAATTTACTAATCCCAAACTTTTAAACAGTAGTAACTGTAAACTACTGTAACAGTAGTTTTGAACATTATCCATTTTAAATAAATGCTTCTCTTTTTAATATTTTAATGACCAAAGAATCAAAAAAAAAACTATTAAGCAGCTCAACTGTTTCCAACACTGATAATTAAAAAAAAAATCTTCACAGATAAAACAGTTATTTTAAATTGAAATAATATTTCATAATATAAATTTTTTTTTTCTGGATTTAAAAATCGCCTTTAAAAACAATTAAATATCTTACTGACCCCAAAATTTATAACGGTAGTGTACATTATCCTGGCGGATAAAGATAATAACATATGGAACATATATTGCTATTTAATAGCGTTAAAAACAATAGTGGTATTATGTCAACATGCAATATATATTTTATTTATGCAGATATGTGTCTGCTTATATATATATATATATTTTAATACATTTGAATGTCTATTTTTTATATGATAGATTTTATATGATATGATATCAACAAACACATTTTAGAATGGATGTGCATATGTAATAATACATGTATATGTACATATATTAAATCTGTGTATTGAAACAGATTAATACTTTAAAAAAGGAAAATAAGCATTTAAGAATGTTTCTTTAATTCAGTGTATATATTTGTAATTTGTGTCCTTAGCAATTTCTGAATGAAAATGTTTTAAAGAAAAAAAATTCACATGAATTGCTATTTTATTTGTTATTTAACAAGTTGTCAATAAATTGTCTATGTAAAACCCTTTTAACAACCATCATCATACATTTGTAAATGTCATGTCAAGCTGCTTATATATAGTGATTTTTACAATAATTTCATAATCGGCTTTACATAAAATAGCATGTTACAAATCCCTCCAGTTAGCAAGCCAAGGCCAGTGTGTCATGGAAAAATACAAGATCATCTATATTTAATGGGTAAATTAACAGCCACCAATTGCCAGCGGCCTATAATTCAAAGACAGGTGTTATGCTATTGAAGAAAAACAAGGAGGAGGGGAAAAGGTGAAAGTGTGAAACCAGAGTGAGCTCAGAGTCTCACGTGCGGTTAGAAAGAGATATCTTACAGACAGACTGTAACCTAAGATAAGCTTTTAAATTTTTACATGGAAATCTGATCATATTAAAATGGCTACACCAATTATTCATGCTTAAAAAAACAAGGTATTGTCATCTCACAGTTAATATACTTTAATAGCCCTCATTACAGATGTACGTACACACCTGTTTCTTGGAAAAACTCATATGCTCTATAAGTGTGAGTGTTACAGTATGTTTGTTTGTACTGTTTGCACTGTGTTTTGGGTGTGATATAATGCATCATGTACCAGAGTTTAATTGCATGTACAGTTCATTTAAGTTTTGAAAACATCCTAAGGCTGCATCTGTTTTCTCCTTTCCTTTGAGGAATCTTATATTCTCATGGGTTGTGGTTCAGTGTATCTGTGTGCCATAATCACCTATTGGGATTTCTGAGCCTTCTTTTTGTCTTATCTCCATTGAGTCTGTGTGCACACTTTCATCATATCTTGCATGTTCTCTCTCCTTATGTGCACACTTCCTTTATCTCTGCTGATCTTCCTTTGTTCCTGTTGTTATCTGAGTGGAGGACAGTGTTGGGGTAGCCACTTTGAAACTGTACCTCGGCAAACTGCCTGCTCCTAATTTAACCTGACAGCGAGGGCCTTCTTTCTAGGAAAAAAAGTATATAAAAAAATATATCGGTCACTGCATGCCGAAGGAAAGCTGCTGAGCCTGAGGTAAAGTTTGATATATTTTACATGTTATTTTTAGGACTTCTTGGGAGACAAACCTTAAAACCTGAAAATAAAGGTAAGAAGAAAAACCTAAAAAAATTGCATTATTTGAGTTCTAATGTGTTTATATTTGTGTTCCTGGATGACAATACAGTACAATTTTCTGAGGTATGTTTATCCTCCTGTCCTTATAAAGATAAGTCACCCTTTAGAAAAAAGAGTAGCTTATATAATTACACTGAAGTTATATAAAAAGGTAATATAAAAATTACATGACTATAGCCTAAGAATAATTATGATAATATTGAATCATATTTGATCTGAATAAATAATAATAAATGTGATAGCAATCCATCTGATTCATGATTTCTGTTGCTTCTTCTAATTTGTGAGAATGAACTCGAATAATATCCAAATAATATCCAAATTTCCTTTTCTTCAAGTTTAATAATATAAATTAACTGGAAATGTTACACGGTCAAAAAACTGGAATCTTGGCATGAAAAATTCGAGCAGATATTTCCGGGAAAATTATTTTCTATATTTATATGAAACTTTTTAAATTATTTAAATACATTTATTAAACAAGCATGAAAATGGGTCAGGGGTGAAAAAGGTGAGAAGGGTGCTTGAGGGGTGATGTGGTCTCTGACGGGCCAGGAGGTGAGGGGACTTCCAATAAATATTATGGTCTGATTAGTAAACATGTTGTAACTTTTGTTTATTCATCCATCATGATTGACAGCCAGGTTTGTCTTTTTTGCCAAAGAAATCAACATAAGAAGAATTATCTACCATTATCGAAAAACATACAGTCAACCACAAGTACTATTTGCTATCGCAGTCAGAGCAAACCAAAAAAATAATATGTTGGATAATAGTTTCCCTTTGCCAATTTTTTACAGTAGCCAAATAAATTGAATAGAATAATAAACCAAGCACAGGTTCTAAAAAACAAATACTGTATTGACATTTGCCTAAAGACATACACTATATTACCAAAAGTATTCGCTCACCTGCCTTTACTCATTCTATGAACTGAAGTGCCATCCCATTCCT
>JAUCMT010000047.1:10940813-10983357 GCA_032357475.1 Enteromius thamalakanensis | reverse complement strand
ATGTTCCCTGTTACTTTTCTAAATTAATAAATAATGTTCAATGACACAACCAACTTGCTCAAAGTTGGAAACTGGAATAAAAGTAAAAAATTTAGTTTACACCTTATTTTTAAATGAAGAGCCTCCAGCCGATGTCTCCAGAGACGTGCAATCCTTGGTGGACCTAACAGGACCTCCGAACCACAGACAAGTCCAGGTGGCTGAGGCCACGGAAAATCACAATCATTAACTGGCTCTGGAGGCTGTGAGACCGGTACCAACAATGTAGAACATGGCTCCTCGGACCGTGATATGGGGATGGGACCCGACTGGTGCAGACTAGGAACCGCAAGGATTTCATATGGCTCTCCGCCCGTGCTCGGAACGTTATCAACGTTAAAAACAAAGCTGATCTCCAGGGCAGGCCGGTGATGTCCGGGATTTCGGAGTCCTGGAGAAAGCACGCTCCAACCCAGAAGGCACACACAAATGTCATTGTTGCCATTCTGCAAGCTGACGAAACTCAGCAATGTACAGTATTCCTCGAACGTCGGGCCACGGCGAATTAGCTCAGCAAGCTGATGGACGAACGCCATCTTCTCCTTGGTCTGTAGTTCTGTAACGATTGCGGCTGAAGATGTCCCGATCTCGCTTCTCAGACCCAGACAGACAGGTACAAAATGCAAAAAATAAAGGATTTAATCAAACAAAACACAGGATACAAGAAATGCTGAACAACGACGGACACTAAACAAGACACAAGGCACGGTTTAAATACAAGACATAATCAAAAGACAATACAGATCACTTGGAAACACGCGGTTGGCAGTGAACACTAATGACGGGGCGGAGTTACAAACAAGGAAAAACACATGGCAGAAACGAAAACTAAAACAAAGATGCACATGCACCATAATGACAAAATAAACACACGGCACACCTACGTAATCAGTATGATAACCAATTTGCAAGATAAACATTATAACAGACTTTCTAACAGATTTTACTGTTAAAGGGGTCATGAACTGCTTTCTGAAAATCCTGTGTCGAATTGTGCCTTGTTTGTGAACGAATCTGTGGTAAAAAATTTGGTGAAAAGGGGACTGAGTTTCAACTGATGTAGTCTGAAAATAAAGTTCATCCACTATTATGGATATTCTTATGGATATGGTCTTCAGGGCCATCTTTATAATTTTATTTCTGCTTAGACCTGCATCCTCTTCTTGTTATTTACACTGTGTCCTCTTATGCGGGGACAGTGTTTAGCCATAATATTATGTCATAAATTGGTACATTCCACTAGCTGTTGTTTTTCCAGACTGGCTTTGAAATGTTTTTAGACTAACAATGAATTTTGGGGTTTTTCAGAAACTTACACAATGATTTTATAGCACATATGTCAAAAGATCAAGGGAATTTGGGTTTCTCAGTTCATGACCCCTCAAAGATAATTAAGAACAGCTGATATTCAAGTCCAAAATAGCCTGAAGTAGCTAGCTTAGCTAGTGACAAATGTCACTTCTCGATGATCTCAGGAGCTGGTACAGCAGTTGGGGCTATGCCTTCTGATTAACTGGCGTGCATAATTGCATGAGGTAAACACTGGGTGAATAATTTCACTTTAGTGCACTATTTAATTAACAGAGTCATTTTAGAGCTTCTGTCAAAAATTTATTTACACTAATTAACCTAGAGTTGACTTATGTGACAGCGCCACATTGATTACCATATAAACTTCATCCGTTTTATAACCATTTTAATGTTATGCTTTAATTACTGATTAACGCAAACATTATCTATTAACCTGCTTCTGTGATTTATGACAGCCTTCTGTCATTGCATCAAATGCATTGGTGAGTTTCCCTTGACGTTTTGTAAGCTGCTGGGCATTTCCTGCGCTCTGTAAGGGATTTGGTTCCCTGTTTTGTGAACAAAGCCCTCAACATAGCAGCTTAGTGAGATGTAATTTAAAATAGCATTCATTTCTCAAGGTTAAACAATGATAAAAAGCAACAGAGATACAGCAAGTGAAAACTAAGTACCCATCCTTCAGGATTATCTCCATTTTGACCTCTTCCCAATGGATCCCATTCTTTTTTTCATGACCTCAATTGCCCTCTCAGGTTTACTGGTTGTACTAGAGAGAAATGGGACATGCTACAATAGATGTTTCCCATGGTGCTTCTTACCCAGAGATATTTGCCCATCAAGTTGTTTTTTGCCAGCATTGCTTTTTCTATCTGCCTCCACGTCTTAGTTTTCCTTTTTTTCTTTTCCCTTCTTCTGTGCTCTCTATCTATCATTCTCACCCCATTTCTTTCATATTGGATCTTTTTATTTGAATCGATTACTCTATTTGATAGCCTCTGACGTGCTGGTAGCATAGAGACAGTGTTTGGTGGTCTGAGAATGAGAGAGGGAGACAAAGACAATGTTCTTCTCTTTTGCCTACATGCAGTGTGTGTGTTTTCACAGCAGACTTCTGGATAGTATGTTGAATTTGTTTCTGCTGCTTTTTGAAATCACTGTGTTACTGATATTCCACTGTAGGACCCAAGGGTTTAGGAAATGCAGATCTTCTCCTGTGGGGTTCCAGGCACCTTAGGACTGCTCTAGGCAATAGCACAGCTGTCACTGATATCCATGAACAGGCCGACAGTTTTAGGAGGATGTTATTGTCTGTATACATTGTCTGAGATCTAAGGTACCTCTGCAGAAATCAAAATTTAAAAATGATCTCTGAGGTTGTGGCTGTGAAACCTTTGTTTCTTCTACGTTATTTATTTCTTTGTCATTTTTTATATTTCTCCTTACCAACACTGTCATGCATCATTTTTTGAGGTTAATTTGTTTTCATTGTTTAGTGGTAGATGTCTTGGCGTTAATTAGTATTACTTTATTATTTTCAAAGCAGAAAAGTAGTACATTTAACAGTGGGAGATCACAAACATTGGCAAAAAATTATGTGCGTTGCATTAATTGCAAAGAAAAATATTCAGAGCTTTAGAGAGGAGAATGTTTTTAAAAATGTTTAAACACTATAAAAGAAATACACTACCAGTCAAACATTTTTGAACAGTACGAATTTTAAGTTTTTTTTTTAAATAAGTGTCTTGTGTTTACCAAGCCTGCATTTATCTGATCCAAAATACAGCAAAAGATGTAACTTTGTAAATTAATTGTACTATTTTTATGTTTTCAGAATCATTACTCCAGTCTTCAGACAGTGTCACATAATCCTTCAGAAGTCATTCTGATATGCTGATTTGCATATTTCTTATTATTGTCAATATTAGAAACAGTTGAGTACAAGGTCCAAAGATCTGCATTTATCTGTAATAAAAAGCTTCTCCAACATTAAACACTATACAATTCAAAAGCAACACTACAATTCAAACACAATTAACAGTTGAATACAGCAAACAGTTATGTTAAGTAGTTACTATTTAGTATTAAATAGTTAAAACTTTTTTACTGTTTTTACTGTTTTTGCTCTGCTTTGGATCAAATAAATGCAGGCTTGGTGAGCATAGAAGCATAAAAAATCTTATTGACTGGTCGTGTATGCTGTTCTTATAGACGCCTTCACAAACATGCTCTTTTACAGTGTTACAGTGTTTCTTTAGGTCAAAGCTTCTCCACGTTCACTGTGTGTATATGTGCCTCTTCAGGGAATTTGGCTGGAGGGATCCTGAACTGCCGGAGGTCATCCAAATGCTGCAGCACCAGTTTCCATCTGTACAGTCCAACGCGGCTGCTTACCTCCAGCACTTGTGTTTTGGAGACAACAAGATCAAATCAGAGGTAACTCCTGCATACCAAGATTTTAATTTCCCTGCTGAATCAGGCTAGTTAGTGCTGGATAGTGTGACATTGTGGCATTGTTTCAAAAATAAATAAATCAATAAAAATTTGAATCTAAAAAGGGGAGCTAACTAGCCTGGGCCCGCCCATACTTCCTTTAACGCTACATTAATTTCGCGATTAAGGTCAGTCTGGCCAAGCTGCCGTTTTAGAGCATTTTTGTTCCCAAAAAAGTGGGAACCAATGAGAAACAAGCTTCCCCCGGCACGACTGAGGTGGGTGTAACGCGATGACGCAGCAGTTCCGCGACCATACTGGCTTTCAAACATGGCATATACCGAGCAGCAACAATCGTTCGACTTTGCTGTTGCAGCTGTTTTTAAAAAAATTTCATGACAGGTTTTCTTTGAAAACCTAAGTTAAAGTAAGTAAAGACATTTTCCTACTGCTTTAATGAAGCTAGCTACAATTGGTCACGGTGCCATTAGGTTCCGTCGCTATGCATACTGTATGTCATCGGAATAAGGGGTCTGATTGGTTGTACAGTAGATTTGTCCTGTAGTATACAGAGATATCTGATGGACCCAGGTTTAGCCCGCCTCCCAGAAGGCGGGTAGTAAGGTAGCTAGGCCAGACTTAGCTCCTATGAGCTTTAAAGTCTTGAAAGCCAGGCTAGAAGCTAACCATATAATCACATAATTAGAATAACAAAATATATAGGCTTATGAACTTTAAATAAAAAGGAGAACATGTTTTTGAAACAATCTCTTATGCTCACCAAGCCTGCATTTATTTGATCCCATATGAAGATAGAAACGGCAATGTTGAAATAAATATTTTTTTTAGATCTAGATTGCCATGTTTTAAAATGTCATTTATTCCTTATAAACACCAGATACGGAGGCAGGGGGGGATCCAGCTGCTGGTGGACTTGTTGGATCACCGTATGACAGATGTGCACCGGAGTGCCTGTGGTGCACTCAGAAACCTGGTTTACGGCAAGGCCAACGACGACAACAAGATCGCCCTGAAGAACTGCGGTGGGATCCCTGCACTTGTTCGGCTCCTGCGCAAGACCACGGACGTGGAGATCAGAGAACTGCTCACAGGTGCTCAAGTACATTTATTTCTAGTTGAGTTTCGGTCCTTCTTCTTTGTTCTCTGAAGGGAGACTGAGAAATAATTTGTTTGTTCACACTGAAAGAGAAAATCCTGCCGAACCTCTTTTGCCTTCAGGTGCGCCTGGTAAACATAATATCTACACGTATCTTACACTGCTCTGTATGTATATAGATTTTAGGTGTATTTCATTATATTATAGCATAACATGTCACGGCTGATTAGGATGCAGGGTCTGCTTCCCCATATTTGAATGCGCTGTATCTTTATTTCCTTTCTCACCACCTTTTTGCAAGTTCAGCATACAAATACATTGTATGTGACCTTTCTGTCACTATCTCTGGCTTCTATATAATTGGGTCCAATTTGTTCATCAGCTCTCCTAGAATCATCCGCTTGTTAATGTAGACCCCACTACCCATTAAATGATTTGTTAATGATCTCCTAATTGGTTAGGGCTATAATAATTAAGGATAATACCAGTGCTTGGCGTAGCCTCTTTAGGGACTTGTGTATAATGAGTCTTGACGCTCTAACAGAAGACAAAGGCTCTTCTCAATCCCCTATAGAAATATTTCTGGTACTGAGACGGTTCCTGAGAGATGTCAGAAAAATTGGGCAGCAATTTGCTTTTCGAGGCATTTCATAAATGTCAGATGCTGAATTGTTGGAAAACGCTTCAATAGGATGCTGCAGCTCCCTTGTGTTTCAGCCTAGTGAGCAATCTAGATGTCCATCAATTGAAAAATCACTATGCTTCTGCATCCAGGGCTCGGAGAAACACTGAAAATGTTTCAAATTGAATATAGTGAAGCTGAGTGGCATGTGCTTATTACAGCTACATGTCTATACACTTGTACGCGCTTGAGTGAAACATTTGGATAGAGGTGAGAAGCCATTTATGCTTTTTCAAAGGCAATTAACATGTAAATTAGAGAGTGGCTCAAATTAAGAGTCCTCTCGTCAGTCCATATAACAAACCCTCCTCACGCAACTTCTCCGCAGGTCCCAGTCTCCAGATGATTTTTTGAAGCCAGACACGGGCCTTTTGAGCCTACTGGGAACTGAATTTGATCTCAGATCGTTCTCCAGGTGGTTGCATAAAAACAGGAAGTCTTTGATGTTTAACAAACAAGATTGGATAGGCTAAGATAAGATAAGATTAAATTGGCTGGAGCACAGAGCTGTACACCCTGCTAGCAGCACAGAGGAAGCACCTACAAAAGTGCTCCCTTGTACACTGCAGCGAGTACATGAAATTAAATGTATTGTTAGCGATATATGTGTTGCTTGGCTATGCATTGCTGATTCTGAATGGCTGTCAATGGCGAAAGTTTTTTAGAACCAAATTGTGTAATTACAGCATCTACCAGTAGGGGCTAACAGAGCAATGCTAAAAAAGCCAAACCTAAAGCCCTTGGATTCAGCACATCATCTCATTAGTAAGGTCCTCCGTGACCTAAATGGCAGTGAGACATCCAAAAAACAGCCCCCAGGAGCTGAATTGAGAATAACTTGTAAAGAAGATGTTTCTTGCCATTACTGACTCGTAAAAAGGCGATTCAAAAGTACCACATGAACTTTATGTGCTATGCCACATGGCACACTCACATCGGTGGAGGGCACTTATGACAGGAAAGCATACATAGACTGTTTTCCAGTTTGCATACTTCTACCTTGAAACAAAAGTATGTACCGTGGATGCAAAAGTATATACTTTTGAATATGTAGCAACAACATTTGATGTGTTTGGACTTTTAGATGCACTGTCATATCATAAAATAACATTTTATATACTGTTGAGTATTTTGAGGTTTTCACTGGTCTAAATTTTGCACTCCTTTTTTGAAGCTGTTTGTTGAAACAGGAGTGAACATTTTAGAACAAACATTCACTACCAACAATAAATTGTTATGTTTTGATGTTTTTATAAGTCTCTCTTTTGACATACTATTGTAATCACAGTACTGTATAATTTGGGGTGCACCATACTGTTTAGGACTGTATGTCTGTGATATTTAACAAACAAGATAAAATGCAATTAGCTGGGACAGAGCTTTGTACTCTGCTAGCAGCAGGGAGGAGGAACATTCAAAAGCGCTCCCTTGTTTATTGAATCAGAGCTGTGGGGGTCTCATGAAAGAGATGAAATATTTATAACATACTACTTTTAATAGGATGCAAAATGAACCACAGATCAGCCGCATGCTACTTTCTAGCAGTTCACAGTTCATTCTTGATTGTGCTGTGGCTTGGATCACACCCTCAAACGTTCATACTAAGAGCTGATGAGGACACACTAGTCCAACTGAAAGTATTTTTTATTTGAGGGCTCTTGACCAAGACCTCATGCAATATTCATAGGCATGTATGGAAGCTTGCTGCAATCAGTGTTTTTAATTATATATTTTATAAGGAGGAAGAGAACTTTTAGTCTTTATGTATACTAGGGCTGCACGATATTGGGAAAAAATTACATCGCAATATATTTTATTCCTGCGATATATATTGCGATGTGTACGAATTTATTTATGTTCATCAGCATCATCCTTTTTGTATCTAAAATAAGGGCTGCACGATAATCTAAATTCCATCAGGTGAGTGATCTTACATTGAGCCGCATTCACTACGCAGAGCCGTTGTGTACTGATGAGCTGCGCAAATTCGGGTTCATTATCAACGTGATTTTAAAACTCCTACCTTTTTTTGGTCAACATCCTCCTTTTTGTAGCCGAAATAGTCCCAAATAGATGATTTCGACTTTCTTTTTGGTACGAAATATTCTTCGTCGCGCATTTTTAGCAGTGAATGTTGGCTGTGAGCGGTGAGCCAACCACTCACTTCGGTGAGCGAACCAATCACTGTGCAGGCACGCGGAACGTGTATGTCACCCCAGCAACAAGCCATACAACAAACTCGTGTTTATTGTGTGCTACCGTTCTCTTGATACACCATGGGCTTCTATTCACATCGTATGTTACGGCGATGTGACTATCGCTAACGTGCACATCGCGATGTCAATGTCAAAACAGAATATCGTTCAGCCCTAAGGTATACAGTGTGTGTATATTCATATTCTTCACTGGTTCATAGATGATGTTGTTGTGTACAGGTGTTCTGTGGAACTTGTCCTCGTGCGATGCTCTGAAGATGCCCATAATTCAGGATGCTCTGGCAGTGCTGACCAACACAGTCATCATTCCTCACTCGGGCTGGGACACCTCGCCCCACCAGGATGACCGCAAGCTTCACCTGCATTCCTCACAGGTGCTCCGCAATGCTACCGGGTGCCTCAGGTACAGTTCCTAATTAATGTCAATCCAAGTATTTAATTCAACATCTATTCCCTTGCATTGTTCATTCATATTTATGTACAGCCAAAGCATCACTTTGAAGGACCTGTAGCTTCTGCTGTTGCTCTTAAGAGGCTTAATCTTCACCTAGAAGCAATTCATTGTTTCATTAGGTGATTATTCAAGTAAGAATTATGCAAATATTATGTTAATGACTGAGTGTTTCCATATTATAAAAAGCAACATGATATGATGAATTTGTGTGCCTCCAGAAATGCCGTATATTGGGGACTTAGCAGGCAAAGGTACACCACTGGATAATGGCTCTGTGCTTCTGTGTGTCGAGCAAACACATTTATGAATTAGCTTTGAGGCTTTTCCAGGAGCCCTTCACTGATAACTTAAGTTAATTGATTTGAATAAATAGATTCAGTTGCGTTTGATGAATAAAAAATAGTCTAAGGCTCTGTGCATAAGACCATTTTGTGCTACTTTAGTAGGATTATATTCTGCCCAGTATTGGTCGGATTCAACAATGGGATTATGTAGCTTTGGAATAGTGTTTGTGGACCTGGTGGCATGCCAAAGCCTTTCCCTTGCCCAAATCTCCTTTGGACCCAAAAGCAATTACGTTGCCTGTTTATTATCATATATTAAAGAAACTAACACAAAGGCATTAAACTGATACCTTTACTTAAAGTGACAGTAAAAACAATTATATTGTTACAAAAGATTTCTGTTGAAATTAATATTTGTCAAAGAATTCCACTTTTTTTAATAAAAATATAAGCAGCACCATTGTTTTGAGGATTAATAATAATTAGAAATGTATCTTGAGCATCAAATCAACATTTGAAAGCTTCCTGAAGGCTGGAGTAATTCCTTCTGAAAATCATTAATTTCCTTTTTTTTTTTTTAAATATATATATAAAAAAATTATTTTAATTATAATATTTCAGAATAATATAATTTTTATATATATTTCAATATATTTTGTATTAAAATAAAAATATCAAAACGCTTAACAAGGACTTTTATGTATTGCAGATCTAAATATTTCCATTTTGCTTGTGGTTAGCAAACTAAGTGTATGGCTTGATAGCATATCTTAATGCTGAACGAAAAACTTGCACATTCTGCACATCAAAGTAGCCTTTTGAGTCACTAAAACAAAATATGGCCATAACGTGAAAGACTGTTTGATGAGGCATTAAAAAGCTACCCTTTAGAGTGTAAAGCTAGAAAAGGGTTGGATTTGGCAGGACACAGGCATTGGAAATCCTTTGGCATAGTGTCAAATGTTTATGCATCTGGGTAGTCCACACGATGTGCGGTCTAAAAAGCCTCTCTAATACATTTGACTGCTGAGCCTTGTGGCTTTGTCATTTTTATCTATGTTATGAATGTTGATTCATCATAAATGATGATCACATTTGGATGTTTAGGCATTTTTCATAGTAAAGCTTTGATATTGTGAATTTTAATATTAGATTTTCCAATTTCTAGTTCTTGCTGACTAGAAGGAAAGGTGTATTTTGGAGCTATTACAAGCTTGCCCAAAACATCAAAAAATCTGCCGGCACTTTCGAAGCTCAGAAACTTTTTGCTTTAAAACTCATTTTGATATTAGCAGCACTTTACATTTACAGCACATACTATATGCACATACCATCCTCTCTCCCCCTGCGCATCAGCTTTCAGGTCTGAAGCAGCAGGATTGTAGAAAGTGCTGAGTCACTCTTGGATGGCTGGACTAAGCTCCCTACGCCCAGCGTGATAATTAATCCTCTTCATGGATGGCTGAGGAACTAGAAGTCTGATTGAATATTTAATGGTTGGACACAGTTGCCACACCACCTGCAGCTGCCTGAGACACACAGATCTCTTAGAAGCTTCTTGGAGAGCGTGAGAGAGAGAGACGACAGGATGTGGTCTTTGATTTCTCACAGGCACCTTCGAATAAGGCCCTGCTCAGATCAGACTTCCTGATTGAGGTCTCCCGAGGCTCCAGCTCTTGGGATGCTAAGCTTGTTGCTTTGAGGCATGTTGCTGGTGATTCATAAGGCTGATGTTTGGAGTTTTTCTGCGTTAAAAAACCTTCTCATGTTGCAGAGTTGACTTTTTGGAAATATTAAAACACCGATGTCCAAACATTGCAACATTGTTTGAAAAGAACTTTGCCGGGGGAGTGATTACTACTTTTTCCACAAAAGGTTTATTGATGTTGAAGAGCATCTGCCCTTTGGTTGGTTGCATATTGATTTGGAAGCTCAGAACTGCCTAAATGTAATCAATTGAGTCAATAATACAACATGCGTGACATCGTGTGAATGTGTATGTGAATCTACAGGAACGTGAGCTCAGCCGGAGAAGAGGCCCGCCGCAGGATGAGAGAGTGTGAGGGACTGACTGATGCGCTGCTCTATGTCATCCAGACAGCCCTGGGCACCAGTGAGATTGACAGCAAGGTTTGACCTTTCCCTCCTCTGCCTTTCTACCAAAGTATATGCATTCAGCCGAGCAGCACTGCGAATTCTAGCAGGTTTAGATGTGCTCTTTTACTCCACAACCATTTGCAGCACTTCTCCACTGCTAAATGTTGGATGAGATTAAAGACACAAAATGGGCAAAAAACCCAGTCTAGACAATCTTAGTCTCAGACCGCACGCCCACTGACCACCCACAGTCCGGTCGCTCACAATCTACTGAATATTGCACATAACACTAAAAAACACTCATGATCTGGTGTGCATTCTTATTCAACTGTGGATACAAGTTACCAACATAGTTCAGCGATTCAGTGTTTTTTTTTTTTAGTTTCTTGTATGGTATGGTTTGAGCAAAATATGCAAGCTACATCTTCTGCCTACAATTTCATCTATATATGCAAATTTCATTGTACATCTTCTAGTTCAAGAATGAATGCGCTGTTTAAAGAGTGCACTAGTGCATGTGCTCTGGTACTTCTGATTAATTCCAGCGATTTGCGTCGTCCCTAGCATTTCTGATCTAAAACCAACTTAGATGCTTTCAG
Source organism: Enteromius thamalakanensis (assembly GCA_032357475.1). Classification (NCBI taxonomy): domain Eukaryota; kingdom Metazoa; phylum Chordata; class Actinopteri; order Cypriniformes; family Cyprinidae; genus Enteromius; species Enteromius thamalakanensis. The sequence continues at coordinate 10,972,128 of JAUCMT010000047.1, read as the reverse complement.
ACTGGTCCAAACCAGTAATTTAGTTTATTCTTCCAGCAGGGACAATAGACCTTGTATTAGACAGACGGTTTTGGTTTTGTCTTGGCTCTTCTAATTGCTTTACCACCAACACTGTAAAAAACAACTGCTCTTCAGAGCTGCTTTATGGTAATTATGCAGATAAAGTCATGCGGCGACACACCTCTCTATATTGAGTTTTTGTTTGGTTTTCGAGGGGTCTCTGTTACTGGCATAATACTTTGTGAGTTTGAATGAGGGTAAAAAAAGAGCGTCACACTTTAATCCCTCTGAAAGCATTTACAAGATCAAAGTCATCCTCTTTGTTTTTCCTGCCTCACTGCTCATCACAATAGGATTAGTTCTCCAGCTCTCCACTGGAGTCCGTCCAGAGGACTAATCTAACAAGAGACTATTAAGAGTTCAGAGCACAATAATGCAAAGCCTTCCGCAAAAAAAGGACAGATTGTCTCGCAAATACAGAAAGATATTTTAATATTTACTGTTTCAAATAAAGTCAAACTTCTGGAGGTGTGTTACGATGAATTCTCCCATTTGTAGGAGTGTCCATGTTTTGCTGTTTTTGTAATCTGAAAACTTGCCCCCTTCTAGACCATCGAGAACTGCGTGTGCATCCTGCGGAACCTGTCGTACAGGTTGGCGGCAGAAACGTCTCAGGGGCAGCAGATGGGATCGGAGGAGCTGGACGGGGTTCTGTGCACCGATGCCAGCGGGAAGGATGCAGAGAGCTCCGGCTGCTGGGGCAAGAAGAAAAAGAAAAAGAAGAGCCACGATCAGGTGGGCCGGGGGTTTTTATCCCTGCAGCTGCTGGCAATTAGCATCACTTAGCAGCATTCGCGTGCGGGTCGCCTGCGTCGACACTCGTCCTCCTCCAGTGGATAATTACGTATTTTCCAGGCTGACTTCATTTAGTTTCTGAAAACAGATGAAGATAAGGGCATCGGGAGTGTTTGTTTAGCATTTGCATGGCATGAATAGCGAGGTAAAAGGTGGCATTACTTTGCATTGTGGCTTTTAAATAACTAAATTGTCTGTGAGTCATCTGTTCCTTTAACAACGATGCAAATGCACATCTGGTTGTGCGACGGTTGAGTTTACCCTGTCTATTCAATTACTCTGTATCTTAAACAAGCAGTGAGCTTTATCTTCAAAGATTTCAATACACTACCAAAAAAAAAAATTTACCATGTTATTTCCAATAAATACTATGGGATTCTGCAAATGACGTGTGAGTACCATGTAAATACTACTGTATGTGTATAATAATTTATGTGCTGTGTTATGATAATCATTGAGCTTTTGTCCTCAATCAGGCAATGTGAGTTCTAGTCTGGCTCATGATTGGCCAGTTCTGTTTCCTCTTCTCCTCGCCATCATTTCCTGATGGCCCTGTAATGTGCTTATTAATAAAAAGGCCAAAAATAAAATAGCATCTGGCACTTTCCATGAATAGGGTACAATTTGGTGTCCCATTACGCACTGGCACAAATCCCATGTTTTTTGTTGTGAAACCCCCTCCATCCTCATTAAACCTCCACTGTATCTAGCAATTTAAGCCATACAACAGTGCCATACTTTTTGCGGGTATTTAGTTCATTGTTGTAAAAAACTAGAACATTTCTTTTTTTTTTTCCAAAAGAAATTTATTTGGCAAAGATGCATTAAATTGATCAAAAGTGACAGTAGAGACGTTAGTGACAGTAAAGTGTTACAAAAGATTTCCATGTTCTTTTGAACTATTCATTAAAGTTGTTCTAGGCAAAACAATTGTTCAACAGTGAAAATGTTTTTGAGTACCAAATCAGCATATTAGAATGACTTCTGAAGGATCATGCGACACTGAGGACTGAAGTACTGACTTCTGTAAACTTCTACAAACCCTGTTACCCAGTGATTTTTTCCCTGTTATAGGTTTTGTTTATTCTACTTCAGAGTTAATTCATTGCTTTATTGCTAGAAAATAACAAGATCACAGAAATAAGGGGTAATAATTGCTAACAAGTTTGTAAAACCACATAGAAAATAGAACCACAAGTAAATAAAAAATAAACAAAATCTAGAATGATGATCTTATCTATATTTGAGTACCTCCTTTCTTAGTCTATTCTGTTTTGTCTCAGGCCGTATTTTGTAACCTTGTGTATATATCTGTGTATGGTTAATTTTTTCAGTGGGATGGTGTTGGACCTTTCCCAGACTCTAGCGACCCTCCGAAGGGACTGCAGATGCTGTGGCATCCGTCCATAGTAAAACCATACCTCACTCTACTGTCTGAGTGCTCGAACCCGGACACGCTGGAGGGAGCGGCTGGGGCTCTACAGAACCTGGCAGCGGGTAGCTGGAAGGTAGGCCCCACCTTAAAACCTGTGAGTAACCCTGCACCCAAAGAGCCTCGATCCAGACAAACTGGCTCTGGCACCCATCACCATTATGACTGACACAAATACACATTCATACCTCCATAGTTTTGTCTGTCAAGGTCATAAAGTTCTGGAAACAGATATCTAATGCCAACTTGGACAACATTGTAAACTTTATATTGATAACAAAGTCTCTTTGGAGTGTACACCAGTGTAAGATGCACATCTTCAAATGGATACAATGTAAAGAGCTGAATTCTTAATTAAAATATTGAAAGTGTATTGAAAGATATTCTGCGTCAAATTTAGCAATTTTGTTCTCCAGAATCTTCTGTTGTCCTCATTTTCTGCTCAGAAAAGTGAAATAGATAACAGTTTGGAGAACTAAATTCTAATGCAAAAATCTCATTCCATTGCCTGTTTCTGTTTAGCTGATGTATTGATGAGGATTTTGTGGGACCGTTTTGTCCATTTCCTCTGCCTGCAGTGGTCAGTTTACATCCGTGCTGCGGTTCGGAAAGAGAAAGGGCTGCCCATTCTGGTGGAGTTGCTGAGAATAGACAATGACCGGGTGGTGTGCGCCGTGGCCACAGCTCTCCGAAACATGGCCCTTGATGTCAGGAACAAGGAGCTCATAGGTAAGTTTTGCCTCGAGCTAACATTTTCTCTTTGACTCTAGCAGAGCCGAATGCCGCAGAGGTACGTGTACCTTTAAATTACTTGTAAGGCAGAGGCCTTTCAAGATCTGTTTCCTTCTGTGTGTGAGCGTGTGTATTTGTGATTTGTGTATCAGCGAGGGCATCTGTGTAGCATTTCTAGTCAGGTATTGCAGTGAGACAAGATGCCATTGTTTGAAAGGCTGCTCACGACACTAACAGACTATTGATCTTTTTAATAGTTTGTGTATTCTGATGGGCCCCCTTGTCTCCCTGGCAACCGCTCGCACTCTTTCAGTCTAGTCTTGGCCCTGCGTGAGTTCGAAGGCGTGTGAATTTCTTTTGGAATATATTTCATTTGGGAACCTTTCTTTCATGTAACTTCAATGCACACCGGATAAAAGCAGGTTTGTAGTGCGGGTCGTTGCAGAGAGAATTAGCTCCATGGGGGAAATGGGTCTGTCGCGGTCACGTTAAGTGAAATAGAGCTGCTGGGTAGTGATGTGGGTGTATCGGACGCTTTGGCATTTTCAGTTGCGGCCTTGAGCTTCAGCGCATTTATTAAAGAGCTCTGCGTGCCGATGGTAGAAGCCCAATCCAAAATTTGCATCTCTGAAAAGGTTGTCACATCTCCTCTCTGACTTTTCTTTTCTGTTTATCTCATGCACGCAACCCACAGGCAAGTATGCCATGAGGGATCTGGTCCATCGTCTACCGGGGGGCAACAATAACAACAGCACAGGCACCAGTGTTGTCAGCAAGAGCATGTCCGATGACACCATCACGGCGATCTGCTGCGCTCTGCATGAAGTCATCACCAAGAACATGGAGAACACCAAGGCTCTTCGTGATGCTGGAGGCATTGAGAAACTCATCGGCATTGCCCGCAGCAAAGGAGACAAGTTAGTATCTTAGTATTCTGTAACATGATCACATCCGATTAGAGCATGTTGACAAAACCCCAGTTCACCCTGTTATGTCCCGTAGAATTTGGCATGTTTAAATGCAAAGGAAATGAGTTTGTAAAGGAAGAGGACATGCTGAACCTTCCATTTATTGCATCTCTTATTCTGTATTATGAAAAATGGAAAACTACTTCAGCAGTTCACTTTTAACAGTTTTTATTGCAAGACAGGGAGGAAAAACTGCAATTACTTTAAAGATGTCCAATCTCTTTTCAGAAGATATTAAGATTGATGCAAGTCCAATAGCACTGTTGGGATTGTTGAGCTTTTGCACAAAATTAGTTAACTCTGAAAGTGCATTAGAAGAAAATGGTTATTTTTAGTTGGTATGGGTGACGCACTACTGTTCAGGTAGTGTGGGGTAAGGTTTAAGAAATTAACGCTTTTGTAAATCAAGGATGCATTGAAGTAAACAAAAAGGTAAAGTAAAGCCTTTTAGAATGTTGAAGATTTGAAATAAATGCTGTCCTTTTGAACTGTCTACTCAACAAGAATCCTGAAAACATGAAATGTTTCCCGCGGAAATATATTAAAATGATTTCTGAAGGATCATTTAGCACTGACGACTGAAGTAATGGCTTTTGAATATATTTAGCTTTGCCACAGGTAAAATGACAAAATATATCAAACTATAAAAAAGTTATTAAAATTCTAGTAATACTTCACAATATTACAGTTTTGTGAAAGTTTTGAATAATAGAGCAGTGCAAGTGAACTCATTACGACAGCATTTACTATAGAAGTTTTAATATTTATTGTTCTAGTTAGATCTTATTTCTTTATGTTAGAATACATCACCATTAGAGAAATCGATGCCCACATTAAGTTGAACTCAAATACATTTTTCCTGTGATATTTATAGTCTGTATCTATCAACACTGTTTGTTTATCTAGCTGAGAAAGTACTTTCTATAAAGTTTCTGTATTATAGCACAGGGTTTTATTTAGTTCGCACTCTTGCAAAAAATATTATGAAGCAATCCATTATATCAGAAGCCCCAGAAATAGATTAGAAATTCACTTATGTTGCTTACATTATTGCAGATAGAGCTATGCATTGTATTAATTTCCACTTCTCTGTTTCCCTACAGACACACACCGAAGGTGGTGAAAGCGGCATCTCAAGTCCTCAACAGCATGTGGCAGTACAGAGATTTGCGAAGCCTCTATAAAAAGGTAATAAATTAAAAGACCTTGCTGTTCTCACATCTATTGCATTGGCACCTATATATGGGCATCAATAGAGTTGGAGGCTTTTTACTGCCAATTTGGGCAGCTACAGCATCTACCAGCAGGTGCTAACTAAACATTCTGACCCTTTGGTTTATATGATTCAAGAGTTTTTTAAAGGAATTCAAATCCGTTTTGTTTTCTTTCTATGTTTGGCGTACTTGTAACCAAAAAGGATGAAGTTTCAGGATGAACAGATTGTCAATGCTCCTCTTATTTTTATGGCAGGATGGCTATTCTCAGTATCACTTTGTTGGTTCTTCATCCACAATCGAGAGAGACAGACAACGACCTTATTCCTCCTCTCGCACTCCATCTATCTCTCCTGTGCGGACTTCGCCCAATAATCGATCAGGTGAGAGTCGCTCCACTTTTTCACAACAAGCGATATCACTGACATTTCCTTTGCACTCTATCATCATCATCTTTATCTCCTTGTCAGGAATAGATTATAGGAATAAAAATGTTTTTGAAATAATCAAAACTACTTATTTTTCAAATGAAGTAGTCAGAAATTTGAATGCATTCATTAAAGCATCTAAAAGTCGTTTTTCTGATATAATGTCATTCATAATGACTAATCCCTAATGGGAGATTATGCTGTAAAATGATCATAGAGGGAACAGTTGTGAAGATCAGTCTACTGTATATCCTGATATTTGTCTGTTTGCAGCTGATGGTGGGTCGCAGAATCCTGTACAGTACTGTCAGTCAGGGCACCAGGCGTATCCAAATTACAGAGTGCTACAAAAGAGTCTGTTCTGCTGAAATAACACGCTTTGTTTAGCAGGAACTCTCTGTTCTCTAGTTGTGTTTCAGATATCAAAGTTTATTTTAGTATATAATTTTATACCTGTATTAATAGTGCTACTTCATCTCTAGTGTGTAATACATCTTTATTCAGAATTCTCATTATGTTTATTCGAATGTAGTCTAGGGGCAACCTGAATATTAAATGCTCATAATGTCCTCACCTAGAGAGGGCATTTATTCTACCTGCTGCTTGGGAGAATGTGATGGGGAACTATCCCAGATGAGAAATCTCACACCTTTTAAATTGTGCAATTTGTAATTTCCCAGGAAAATAAAAATGAAAACATTTGCAATTAAGATGGCCATCTAGCGTAGCCTGTACACCAGCCAACAAAGTCAAGCTTAAAAACAGCAAAAACAGGAGATTGTCCTGAAAAGCTGATTCATTAACATCCACATAATTAAACCATGACATGTTAAGTATGTCTTTCTGGTATAATGAAATGCTTTGTTGTAAAATGATCCTTTCTTGAATTGCTGAGGATGTTATTGGTTGTTTCTATAACTCTGTACACTTCACTTGTACGTCCCATGGGTTTCATTACCAGATTTCATTTTCATTTCTGTTATATGAAGGTCAGAGTAAAACTCGGTAAACTTTTTTATTATTATTACATTTTGACACTTTTCAATAGCCTTCTATTTATAAATGTTATTGTTTTACCCTTGTCCTTGTTCGACTTTGAAACTATATCATATAGTCTATATGAAAACTAATAAAAAGCTAAAATTAATGATAAAATTATACTTTATTTGTTTTAATGATGATAATCTGAACAAAGTGTGAATAATTTAAATCGGCTTCAGTATATGGATGAACAAAATATTTAATTTTTACTAAAACTACCTCAGTTATATGTTTGAACTTGCATGAATTATGCAGTAATTTACAAAGGGGTTTAAGTGTTACGTCTATAAATTCTTGGATCTTACTTCCTGACAGAAGGCATACAGACAGCTTTATTTGAACTAACTAAAGCTTTGCCCAACACAAAGCTGACAAGAAAGGTGAAATAAATTATTGCTGAAGGAACAAGAAAGAGGCCCAGACAAAACCAATCAATTACCTGACCAATTCCATTTAGCAATTAGGAGGAGAGCACTGACACTTGTTCGCCTCAGAAGGCAACTAGAGAATTGCTTCATTACAGTAAATGAGTTTTTTATGTAAAATAAAAGATCCCTTGATGGAATGAGATCTTATTGTACTTTCAAATGTGTCAAGATACTTCTTTCTCCTGAGCAAACAAGCCAGTCTTTCCCCTCTCACTCATTATTGGTTGACTTGCTGTGTTTTTTAGCAAGTGCCCCCACCTCCCCTCGAGAAATGATGAGCTTGAAGGAGAGGAAGACAGACTATGAGTCAACTGGAACCAATTCTGGTTACCATGGAAACAAGGGCGAGCACACCTCCAGAAAAGATGCCATGGCAGGTGAGGCTGTAGCAGAAGGTTAAAGCTTCCACATGACTGGCGTACAGAAGCACCTTCAAATAAAGGCAGTAATTAGTAAAAGTAACGGTGTAACAGGTTTATTCCACCTCAACAAAAGACACGGACTGTAATTCATATGCCCACACACCTGTTTCATGTCAACATTTTCTGTTACTGTAGAAAAGTCAAAGTACCTGTCAGTCCTCTGAGCATCTTTATAATTCACTGTCTCTGCAGCTCAAATCTCCAGCGGAACCTCTACACTGTTCAGAGGTGCTTATATGTCTCCTGGTGATGACATCAAGCATAACCAGGTGAGTTCACAACATCAGAGTTGTAACCTGTATCTTATCTTGACATTGTCATGTGTCAAAAATAGGGTAAATGCTTTAACCTTTATGAAATGTTGTTTTTACAGGCAACTGTTGTAATTATTATAATATAAATATAAAAACACTAATATAAAAAATATATCCATATATCATGGTTATCATTATTATACTGTTAGATTATTTTGTATTATTTATATTTTTATGACTTATTGTGTTTTGATTGCTGGTTGTTATAAAGTATATAAAGGTGGGCTAAGTGATTTCTGCTAGCCAGTGTATGTATTTGAAATCACCAAAACAGACACGCCCCTAATCTGACAGGGTCTTGCCCATATTGTGATAGCTCCACCCCACACATACACAACCTAGGCAACGATTAGTTCTGTGAAACTAAGCAAAACCAATGTTACACCATGGACGTGAGCGCCCTCTTTGGTTTTTATCCACCATCTCTATCTTTATCACTCGGCTCGGCTAACGTCCGTCCTGTGCACTAAGCACTCTCTCCTCCACATCATGAGTAGACATGACCCTTACTGCTGATTGGCTACACGTCTGTTTTGGGAATTAGCTGACTCAGTTTTCTGTGTTTTTGAAAAATGCACACCCCAACTTTTAGCAGGTTCCTGGGGTTTTTAGAAAGATTTCAGTTTTGCTGGTTTTTTGGCAGTTGTTATGCATAAAGGTTGCACACATGTAAGCAGGTTTGGTTTGCTTTGTGTGTGTGGTTTTTTTTTTTTTTTTTTTGATATTTTAAAGTTAAAATACAAGGTTTTCAACAAAAAATGACAACCAAGCCCATTATTATTTATTTCTTTTTACAAAGGACATTTTTATATTATGAGTTAACATGAACAGATTTCTGGTTTGGTGTGGATGAAGTACTTCAGTTATATGAGTTTTTTTTTTTTTGATGGCTCTGTGGGGCAACCTAAGCCGAAAATTCCTGGGAAACATTGGTTTAGATGAAGCACCTTTTATATAACATGCATTCATTGTCTTTTATCTTTATTAGACGGAAAACACTTCATTTGAATTGTAAATTAGATTCCTAGTTTCTAAACTACCACATAACACATTTATGTCACTTCCCAAAGCATCCCTTAAACTCTCATTGTTTTCGTCAGGTCTCTGCTCAAGGCAACCCTCCAGAGGCCTACCCTCCCTTCCAGACTCCCCCAGGAGCCAACTTTGAAGAGCCCTACTACGAGGACCAAGCGCATAAGCGCCCCCCACCAGCCGCTGACGGCACCATGCACCTTGGACTGAAGTCCACGGGGAACTACGTGGACTTTTACTCGGCATCCCGCCCATACAGTGAACTCAACTACGAAACGAGCCACTACCCTGCCTCGCCGGACTCCTGGGTGTAGAGGCACAGAGGCAGGCTGGAGGCTGGCCTATGGACACCATTACACAGAGACCAGCCCAGCATGTGCATGAACACTAGTAGACATCTCACACACGTAAACCTTCAGTTCGGTTCACTGCTCGCACCACAGTGGGCTGCCACTCAGCTGGTGAGCGAGGTTAGGAAAGTGCGGGAAGAGAGAGGATTTAGGAGGGTTTTACAGAAAGGACCACTTGAACTTTGGTATTTTTGCAAAGCGGTGGAGGGAATCGACATGTAAATGGGAAAGCAGAAGATATGTGCCGCAGAGATGGGACAGTTACGTGAAGCACAAGAAAACAACATTCGACACAAGCTAAGGAAGTAGTTTTCACATTTTTGGACATTTCTTTATGTTAAACCATGCTTTTTATGGAGTGCTCCGTTACACTCTTAGCCTTTCTATCTTTTTTTGTTTCTTTTTATTATTTGCCTGTTTTTGTACCTCCTTTTTAACTTCTTAAGTCTGGTGTAAAGTACTTGTTGTATATTACAGATGTAGATACAAGGTGCATTGTGTATATTACGCAAAGACAACGGTGTCCTCCCACGTGGCTCAATATATCATTTTATTTTCCTGTATTTTAAAAGAAAGGAAAGTACACTCACTACACTCCAGCATCCTGTTCGATGGATACGAAATGCAGCAGAAAGCATATAATTCAGAAGTGTTGTTTGCTCTAATGTGTTCCCCCTCATTTTTCTATGTGAGGAAGAAACTACTTTTAACTGACGACAGAGCATCACTGCCTGGACAGAGTTTACCACCAATAATAAGAACATTTTCAGGCCTATCTGTCAGTTTTTTTCCCCCAACTGTACTGACATGAAGACTGGTCATTCCACAAGCCATTGAGTGATCTGAGCTTAGTTATGTGCCAAACGTGGTAATCCCTGACCCAAGGGGTGCTATAGAGCTGCTGTTGAAGTTCAAGTCACTGGTTCTGTCAATGCCCGTTTGTAAATGCTTTTTTTTTTTAAAAAAAACAATGAGTTTCGACAGCATTCACACTGTAACGAGAAAAGGAGGGACACGGTCTTCGACAGCTACTTCCCCTCCAAAGATGTACAATTAGTTGACGCTGTGTTGTAAGATAGACATTTGCAAAATCTGCTTTTTTCTTCCAGAAAATCAGTGGTTCTTAAGCTCATCGTAGACAGATCTGTCAATAGAGTATGGATATATATTATATAAATACAAAATATATATACTTTTTATGTGCAGATGTGGATGTCACCTAACGCAGAAACATTGCAAGGAAAAAATGCTAGTTAAAAAAAACCATAGGGTTTCGTTCACCTTAATTTCTAATCCAGATGTTGACCTCCTATTGTCATGTTGTTTGCTGTGTAAAACAGGCAAGACCAGGGCTCAGCGAGGGCTGATGTGATGAAGCTTCTAATAATGACTCGAAAAGGTGCTAAAACGAATGCCTTTTGGCTTATATTGCTACCTTTATTAATACGTTTTGAATGCGTTTCATGTCTTTAGTAAAGTGGATGCCACTAAAATGAATAGCTTTGATTCAGAAGGAGAGCTGTGCGTATAGACGCACCTCTTAATTTTCCTTTTTTTTTCTCTTAGGTAATTGCCTATACCTTATCTCAGGTCATCTTATTGCAGGAGAAGATGGGTGAACATTCCTCTATTGATTGAACAGAGAACAAAGAATGACAATACCCTATCATGTTTGTAATTCTCAAACCTTAACCATCAAGTCTGTCAGATTCCAGGAAGGTATGAAGCAAGCCCTGGTCTTCCCTTCATGTCATTTTACACTTAGAGGTAATTGTCAGATGCAAGGATTCAGGATGATCCCCAAACTCACATATCTTCAGCACCATCAATAGTAAACGTCTGAGAACAAGCAAAATATCTGTGAAAAAGTAGACATATCAGACAACCTGTATTGACGATGTAAGTAAAACTTTTTTTTCTGTTGCTAGACAAAGTGTTTGAGAGAATTGTGAACCTTTTTAATGCCAGGTTGCAACTGCTATATAAACTAATGGAGAATCACTGTTTTGTGATTTATTTTGTCTTGTGTCTGAGTCATTTCTTCCATATTGGGGTTTTCTTTGGGTGAATCTAATCCTATTGTTTCAAATGTATATATATTTTACACACACACATACATAAAATGTGTTTTTGCCACCTTACAGAACTGATGCATTTTGTATCTAGTTAGTCAAGCACATTTATTGTGTTCCAGACACCAGCACTAACACAGTGACAGATTTTTTTATTACCTTGTACTGATGTGAGTTTTCAATTCGTTGTATTTTTGATAGAATTCCTAGATAGCTATCAGAGGCCAGGCAGGCAAGCTGCGTGCTCCTGTTAGGATTTCATCACGACTGTTTCATTACCATTTTCCCCACAGAGAGATATTTTGACATTGACAGGCTATGTGCTTCTCACTTGGCCCGAGAACCAGTCTGTAGGATAAAAAAGTGTGGCAGGCGCTAAACGATAACTCGTGCCTGCAGCTCTGAAACACCAGGCCCTTCACGTCCATTCATTTCAATCTCATCAATGCTAATGCATAAGAGTTAATCCCTATACAGTTTAGCTTGATGCATAGAAATGTGGCGACGGTGTGATGTGAATGTTGATGATTTTAATGCTAATGTGAGATCGTCGTTAGATACGGATACTGAAAGATGCATTTTGAGAACGGAAATGGCCACATGTCTGGATTGTGTGTTTTGGGAACAGAAGCCTCGCAACTGACTAGATGTAGCTAATACTGACCCCTACTGGAGGTTTCCTACTCATTTCAGTCCGCATTGCTGCTGGTGCAGGTGCTCTACTTATAAACAGCTTTGCTTTTGGATTTCAGTGCTATCATTTGAAATCTTTATGATTGCCGTTTGTCTTATTATATCACCTATATTAGAGTACATATATATACAGTCATGTGAAAAAGTTAGGACACACTATTGAATTCCCTGTTTTTTTATATCGGGAAAAAAATCTGTCTCTTGGCGGGTCTTTACATTTGAAAACAAAACCTCAGATGAACGAACAACATATGATACATTGCATAATTTCAATATTTAACAAAATTAAAGCCAAAATGGAAATGCTATGTGACAAACAGAGAGAGATCCCTATAATATGAGTCAAAGACATTACATTGTCATTCAGTGTAAGACAATATTTATGTAAAAATTCAAACATGTTTATTCTGACTTGTACATATTGAATTATATAAAATAATAAGGAAGCATATTCAATTTAATTAGTAAAAAAATCTTACTTACAAATAGGCCAAACCTAATATAGTGTCAATTAATTATTATTTTTATTTCTATTTATTATTTATTAATTTATTTTACAAATAAATAGTAATTGAGGTGAAGTAATTCAACTTTTGTGTCGTAAATTGATTTTTGTTGTAAATATACCTGACAAAATTGTTACACCGGATGACATTTTAGTGTTTACATTTAGTAAATCAGGGAATAATATGTGATTATTTTTTGTGTGTGTCTATATATATATATATATATATATATATATATATATATATATATATATATATACACAGTATATATCATTTTAATGACAGGCCACTTGAGTAAACTCACATCACCCAATAGGCTACAAGCCTTTTTTGCGCATGCGCGTCACATTTAAAGAAAATCATAAAGATCGACAACGTTCACTCATAATGTTTTTGACGGCAAAGGAATTGCCTGTAATATCTGTACGTAACACTCTTATGATGCTTGATACTACAAACAGGTAATTTTACACTGTTTTTACCTTTATTAATCGTATTCATAACTTGTTTGAAGCGCTAGAATGTTACCGCAAATTGTTATTCTAATTATTTACCTTATGGCAGCCAAGAAAAGTTTTGCAATGCAGAAGGACTACTGGATTTTACAAAGAGATAAATAGAGTAAGATAAAAGAACAAGTCCATGCCAGATATATTATTTGATTGATATGAAAGTCCTTAATTGTTATGTTTATTGTTTTAGCAGCTTTTTAACACTTCCTTTAAAAAAAGTCAGTCTTTGAGATTAATATAAAAAAATAGAAATTAATAATCATAAACTTTCAAGTATGACTTGGCTCAAGATAATGAACCAAAAAAAGCTACCTGGTAAATTTGTTAGCTGTATCTATGAATTCAAATCATTACACCTTAATGTATCAGTAAGAGCAAATGTTATAAAATCCATAATGTATAGTATATAGCAGTCTAAAAAAGTAGCGTACGATGAGTATTCCTGACTCTCACACTGACCACAAGCCTTCACAGTAATCAAAAGCCACATTACTTTTTCCTCCCAGCAGGCAGTCTCAACCTGTCCATGTGTTCAGCCTTCTTCTTCTCCAGCTTCAGAGCTTTGTACTTCCATGTAGGGATCTGTAGGTGCGATAAGTCTTTTGAAGTCCGGCGTGGCGGCCGCTCCGGGAAGTATGTGGGAGAAGGGGATTTGCACAGCATGACTTTAGGAACCACCATCCCAGGACGCACGCTGCTCCTGCGCATCATGTGAAGCGGCAGGAGGCTGCTTCTCCTCAGGGCCAAAGTGGAGGCCTTCGCCACACTTTGCAGTAACTGTGGCTGCAGACTGGCACGCCGCTCCTGCTTCTTCGGCACCAGAAGCACCCTGGAGTTCTGGAAGAGCCGCTTGTAGTTGTTGAGGCGTTCTGGCCCAAGGTTCTTCAGCTCGGCCAAGCGCTGTTTACGAATGATGTCCTGGACAGCAGGGCGACGTTTGCCCACACATGGAGGGCTGCCTGGACACACAGTGTGGCAAGCGGTGGCTATGAACGGGCTGGCTAGCGCTGTGGTCATGCGTACCATGTAGTCCATGGCTCCTTCATCAACAGGGTTGGTCTTGGTGCTAAAGGTAAACAAGTTACAAACGCACTCGGAGAACTTCCTCCAGCAGGACTTGGGCTCCTGTGAACGAGCTACCAGTTCGCTTAACATAGGCCACTTCATGTGGTAAGAGTCACAGAACTGTTCGGCACAAGGCTTTTCCATCAGTCGATCTATCAGTCTGGTGGTCTCATAGCGGCCCGTGAACAGGGCCCATTCTCGTGGAGTCAGTTTACGGCCAAAGTCCCTTGCTTCAAAGTCTCCTCCTGTATAGCGAAAAACATCAGGCAACGAGGGGGAAATTAATGCCCACATGCAGAACAAAATGGATTATTACGTATGCATGAACTAATTTAGGAACCCGTATGAATTTTTCAGTTGATGAAAGATACTGTACCTGTCATCATGAGAGAGCGTACGCATTCGGCTCGACCCTGCATGGCTGCTTTCATCAATGCAGTGAAGCCATGGCAGTTCCTGCGCTCAGTGTCAAGCCCAGGAAAGTAGTTCAGCAGGTACTTGATAATCATAGTGTGACCTGTTCAAAAGGACATGGAAGGCATTTACAATAATGCATTTGGCAGATACTTTTATTATCAGTTTTTTGGCTCAGACTGATCAGATGTGTTCTATGACCATGTAACCAGAAAAAAAAAACTTTATGCATTTGGATATTTTGACATCAGTTGCAGGCTTCATTTATATGTGGAAATAAATCAGATATGTGCTAATGGGTCATATAAACTAAATGTTGTCATGTTATTCTGTTAGTAATGTTACAGAGGATATGGCTAGTGCAAGCACATATAGATATATGGGTCACAATTGAAAGAATGTGTAATCGGATATCCACTCTTAAAAATAAAAGTGCTTCATAATGTCATAGAAGAACTTTTTCGTCTAAATGGTTGCATAAAGAACCTTTAACATCTGAAGAACCTTCTTGTTTTACAAAATCCGGGAAGGAAGGTTCTTAAAAGTATAAAAAGGTAAGAAAAATATATATGTTTTTTTAAAAAACCTTTGACTGAATGGTTCTTTGTCCTGCATAAATCAGCTCCAACTCTAATCAAACACAGAGTGTAAATGAGATTCCTTGACAATCAAATCAAAATCTCCATGCTCCACTGTCTGAGCTTTCGAAATACAGATGCAGTATAAACGGTGTGCAAACATGCAAAAGTTAATGCCACAATACTAAGATTTCTCATTATTTTTCATCAAAATGTCATAACTGGATTCTTCTCAAACCATTTAGTCCCTTTCTTACAAATGACTGCGAGCTTGCATTCATATCTGCCTCCTGTCTAAACCAAAACCTCACCCTAATATTTGTCTCTTCAGTAATCCTTTTCTTAACTTGGATAAATGCACCAATACTGAAGAGAAGATCAGTTACTACTTCTGTTTCATCAGGACTTCATCCTTAAGTATGATAAAGGATAATACATTAGCTCTTGTTTCATAGACCGCCAAATGAAGACCGAGGAGCATCTACTGGGAGTTTCTGATTGTAATTTGCATGCCTTCATTTCCCTTACCTGCTTGTGCAGCAGTCATGAGAGCTGTATTCCCTTCGTTATCTTGCCAGTTCACATCCACATATGGACACTGCGAGAGTGCAATGACCACATCCACATAGCCCTGGTAACACGCCACTATCAGACCCGTCTGGTAAAGAAGAAAAATATGAGTCATCTCAACTGTAATTTTCCTGAATGTCCATCATTACTACTAAAGAATGTGTTTAACGTGCAAACTGCATTGAAGCAGGTGAACCCTACTACGTAGCAGTTCATTTAAGGGCAGGGATTGTTGAAGGGTGAGTTTCCACATCCATCTCTGGAGGGACTCTAAGGGTAGGAGAGGTTGAGTGCTCTTATTTATGAGGTCGATGAGCTCATGATATTCGGAGTGAATGCAGAAGCATATTTAGACTAAGTGGAGTCTATAATTAGATCAGATAAAACATTTCGATAAAACAAACGCATTTCCAAACTAAATTTGAAAGGCTAGCATGCAAAAAGCATAGTGTGCAACAGTGCCTCCCTATGTTTTTAGTAGGGTTTGGTTCTGAAAGTATTTTTGGTAGCACTTCAGAGACAAATACATAATAGTTGCTCATTAGCATATTCTTTAGTGCTTATAAAGCACATATTAATGCCTTTGCACCCCTTTTAGTATCACCATATTTTATCTTACCCCATACCTTAATTTAACAACTACCCTACTAACTATTAATTGTCAGGGGGCAAAAGTCAAGAGTTAATAGTTAGTTAATAGTCAGAATTGGTCTGAAGTGTGACTATATTGTTTCCATAGGGGTTTAAAGGGTAATCATTTAAAAGTTATAAGATTATTGCACAATATATACATATAGTGACTGAGTCAGTTACACTATCCACAGTGCTTTATGAGAGTGAGCAGGAACTGCAGAGCTCATTTGGTTATTAATTTGCATATTTCAGTTTTCTGATTGGTAGAGGTTTCTCAAAAATTAGGTAGTGTTCAATATAATTTCATCAAATGTACTACATAAAATTAGAGGCAGTGATTGTTTCCAGCAGGTTTTCCCTCCCCTCTTTCTTCCATTGGTTGGACATGTGATAGCCTCTATCCATTGGTTAAACCAATGTTTTGAAAGCACCACGGAGCCAGTGTTTACATGTTTCAAGAAAATCTAATAATAGTAGTTTTATTGCATATTAAGAAGGAATTTGAAAATTTGAAAATGTAATTTAGACTATGTCTAACACTCAAGCATAACAAACTGTACAGCTGAAGACTCATAGACAAATGCAATGCAAATAAGGAGAGGCCTAATTTCTAAGTGTAGTACCATATGGAACATCACAAAACAATTCAGCAAATCTAAAAGGCAGATGAGTGAGGGTTACGAGGAAATAAAAACAAATGTATGAGGTCAGAGGCATTACTTGAATAGCACAGAGCAGTTCGCTTTTCTTTTGTGTCTCCAGATTGTGAGTGATTATAGAGCACTACAGGCAGATGGTAAGCCCCATAAAGACTATTAGCTAAGATTTAGTATGGAGTTCCCTCTGGGCTCAGAGCGCTTGTCTGCTGGCATTTATGGTTTTTAACTCCAGAATATCAAGAAACTGAATATGATTATTGCCATAATGCAATCGATGTGCAGCTAAGGAAAAAAATATATTTTTTTAACATAATTTAGGATGCATTTTCTTAGTCACCAAGGCTCCCTTGCAAATATAATTGTTTATTTATTTATTTATTTTTAAATACATAGATCGGTTTTAAAGGTTACCGCAGGCCACTAGCCAGTACATCTAGTGATAGATCCCAGTGACACTTCATAGGGATCATATCAGATTACACAACGCAGTCTTACAGGGAAGCGAAATGTCACGCTGTCGTAAGATGATTGTGCAGGAAAGCCTCTCTAACCTCCTAAAGCTCCCCCTCCTGAGATCAAGAGGAGTTCGGCAGTAAAGGTGAATACAAACTTCAAGGTGAAATCTAAAACTTTAAGTCGTTGGAACCCCATAGAAGGCAGGTTTCTTAACCAAACCCCCCCCCAATTTCTTTCTGTTTTAATTATCAAACAGGTTGATTGTTCCCGAGACTGATAAACAGGATCATTAAATAATAGCGCTTAATGGTGCTGTTTAACTGTGCAGCACATATCATTTCCCCTGTGCTAATGGCAGCAAAATAAGATTTGTATTAAACAAATGATCAGGGCTTGTGTTAGTTAAGAGACATTTACATGCAAATGGGTCGTAGAGTCTTAAAGGACGACTGCATGTCTTTTAGGCCACGCAGTCTTCTGCTTTGGGGAGAACAAGTGTTTTTCTGTCTCTGTGAGTATCTGTTTGTTTCTATGCATGTGTTGTTTCTGTCTGCGTTCAGATTCAGAACATTGCATTTTCAGAGTGAGTCATACTGTATACCAAGCGTACAGTCCTAGATAGAGCGCCATTCAACAACGATGAATAGTTAAATAAGATGTTTATAAACAAATTCAATGCTTGTACCAGGCGGCAAAGTGCAGCAAACTATCTTTTTCAATCCCGACATGGTCTCAGTGACTGCGGAGGCACAAAGGAGGGGGGCAATAGGTGATGCTTCATTTATTATAGCTCTATTTTCAGCAAGACAGACCCGTTTAGCAGTAGTCAATGCAATTTCAGTTCAAATGATTCATTGAGGAAGGAAGTCATCTTAATTCTGGCGTATAATTTAGCATGACAATGGGTGGCGGATTCAAATTTAGGCTTTTATGGCCTACAGCCAAACTTCTTTGAGTGGATTTACGCTTACATTATAAGTTCTGCGCTTATTGGACAAATTAGGGTTTCTCTGCTCATATGACATGCAGAAAAAATCCCTGTCTAGGCAGTATTTTGTCTTCTTTGAGAGCCTTTTAAAAGCTCAGGCATGATTAGAATCTGCTTGGGCTGCATCTCAGACTGCTATCCCAACTCCAATCTGTTTCTGGGTTTAGCTGGCTGGGTGCAGACTCAAGAGATCAACACAACTGGACATCAAGTCAAGACAAAGATTTGACTTACAAATCTACTGAATCTTTTGTCAATATATATATAATCCCATTCAGCCTAGATCAGTGTTATGTATTTAGTAGTATTTATTAGTGCTTTCAAACGATTAATCGCGATTAATCACATTAAAAAAAGTGTGCGTGTTCTGTGTGTATTTATTATGTACATATTTACACACACACATATGTTTTAAATATTTACATTAATTTACATGTATTTCATTTATTGTACAAATATATTTAATATATAAAAAATATCATTTTCTGAAATATATGTGCATATGTGTGTATATTTTTATATATATATATATATATATATATATATATATAATAAATATACACAGTACACATTATGTAAACAAAAACCTTTATTTTAGATATACTAGTATTTACTAACATCTTAAATTAGCTTTTATTTTTATTGTTTTAATATTAATTTTCACGTTTGTGCTTTGTTTTATTCTAATTTTAGCTGCAGTAGTTTACCCATTTATTTTTTTAAATATTACTGTATTTTTATATGAGCTTCAAAATATTTGCTGCCACAGAATCTCATGATAACATTCTTAAATCACAAGGAATACAATATAATGTGAAATTCTTTATTTTCTATTAATATTCTGTATTCATTTACACACACACACACACATATATATATATATATATATATATACACACACATACATATATATATATATATATATATATATATATATATATATATATACACACACATTTTGCCACACCACCTTGCAGGCCCCTGGACCACAAGTCAATATGTTTGCATATGTGGTGGGTATCACTATGATCTAATATTTATAGCCAACACAAATCCACCATGTGTCAAGAAGGCACATGTTTTGCTTAGAGCTGCCAACCAAGCCAGATTTCCTTATAGACTGTGCTTTTAATGTCATATTTATGTACGGATGAAAGTCTCAGCCTCACTTCAGCACAATGTCGATATTTATGGAGGAAGGAGACAGCTTCAGCGCATGAGCTCATTCCCTGAGGAGCACTGCGTGGATCATGCATGCTTAAAGACTCTTTGATATGATAATAGCCTTGCATAAACATGACACTGTTATCACCCACATTGTCATAATTGTAAGCTTCTCAGAGCTAAGGGGAGTAAAAGGCCTTTTGCCAGCCAAGAATATACTCTTTAAACACAAGGTTTGACTGGAAATTAAAATGTTCATTATTCCAATATTCAGAAAACTAAAAGCTACGGTAATAATAGAGATTTTCCCACACTGCTTGAGTACATTCCTGCAATTGAATTCTTATGACTGATAATGTTTTAACCTGTGGTGCTAAACCAAAGACCAATTCAGTAGATTTTAAAACCTTAGAGTCAGGTGTGAGCATTGATATTCAGTGACAACTGGTGTTTAAACCCATCTATACTATAATTTCTACATTTAAGTTTGGTGTCACAGAAAATCTACATTTCACAAGGATAGCAAAACTTACTCTCTTATTTTTGTCGATCTCTCGCACCTCTTCCTCCGTCACACCTTGTCTTATCATGATTTTGACGATGACGGGGTTGTTAGAGCAGCACGCTTTGAAGAAGCTGATTGGCTCTGGGCTCTCGTTACGCCATTTTTCAAAGCTTAGCGAATCATCAGGCGGGTAGAAGGAATCTTCTGACGTGATGCTCTTGGTATCTGGCAGTTCTGAAAAGTCCAACTCCTCAAATTCTTGGTAGACGTCATCGTCGTCGTCATCATCATCGTAAGGATGGTGGTCTTCATCATCTGCGTAATAAGAGTCATCTGTCGGCTCCACTAAAGTGGAGCTCTGTATGGAGGACTCCTCATTGCTACAGTGTCTCACTCGGTTGTGGCCAGTGCTGTGTTGGTGACCTTTGTCCAGAAGTACACCTCCTGCGACACCATTCTCAGTTATTAGCACCATTTAACTATCCAACAGGTGGAACACAAAAGCAAAAATGGTGTCCGATCCAGAATGAGACTGTCACATAGTGAATGGCAATCCTAAAAACCAGTTACAGATGCAATAATAGTATGAAGCGAAGAAAACTGGTACCAGAAGTTAAAGATCTTCTAGAGGCACCTTTAAGATATCATATCTTCTGCTCTTCAAGAAGCGGTTGTACTTAAATCCAGACTTGGCTTCTGATTACCATATATACACAGAAGCCTCATTTTAACATAAACTATCCCATTTTTTCTTCACTTGACTTGTTCTGTGATCCAGTCTGTCTCTTGTTGGAGAATTCACCAATAGTTCAAAGTGAAGATGAAGGACTTCCCTCGGAAAATGCTCTGAATGGCATGGGCGAGAGAGAAGCCTTCTAATCCCCTTAGTCTCTTTCTGTCTGTCTCTCTCTCTCTCTACTCCTCCCTCCCCTTTCACAGTTACATGTGCTGAACAGTAATCTTACTGTCCGAGGATTCAATGCACTATATTTCCCAACTGATGCAACACAAATTTGCATCCAAGAATGAGCATAGCAGCACTCAACACAGCTGATGCCTGTTTGTCCACTGAGGACTTTTGTATCCAAGTTGTACTGCGGTGTACCACTATTACTCTTATCGCGTCTATTTTTAGCCGACTTTGATACTCACATGCACATCTAGAGTGACTTTCCACACTTTGATAGCCTGTATTGGACCATGATCCACTGCTGGCTTGACAAGCCACTGGATTAGTGGAAGGTTAATTGGATGCAGCAGAAATAACATGCTGCTGTGGATAAGCTGTTCTCTCATTTGTGTTCCTAAAAAACGATAACAAATGTACCTGCACAGATCGTCACTTTCAATGTTTGTGGCTGTACTAAAACTGCTGCTTTCTATCTACAATCCATGGATTATGTGGCTTTGGAACGATGTATGATATTTCAGGACCAAGAACATCAGAAACAGCACATTCTAGAGGCCGTTTGGGGTACATTATCCAAGAAAAATGATCTGCTTGTAGCCAGTTTAATATCATCAGGAAAGGTAACAGGATCTAACTTTTATTTTTATATCTTTTTGCAATTATGAGAAATGAGATTAAAGTAATACAGCTAATTATATTTCAGGATATCTGCTATCAACTAAACTTAGGAAAAAAAGAAAAAATACTATTTATTTATATTTTAATTGAACATTTTCATTTGCTTTTATTTTAGTTTGCTTAGATTTTTTTCCCTTTGGTCATTTCAGTTTTTTATTTCTTAATTGCCAAGGCAACATTTCTAATTATTATTTAAGTTCTTTACATAATATTTTTGTCATTTTAATTATTGAAAACCATTTTATTATTTATTTATTCAATTAACAGTAACAATACTCATTCATAAGACATGTACAACTTAATATCGTGGCCTGCTAAAGGCAGGTCACTGTGTAGCTCAGACATGAAACATTCATTACACAACTGTACACAGAGATTATGTGACTAACCCACAGTAAACATTAAGGCTAAAGGTCATGACCTTTGAGCACCCTGATTGTATACTGCTCACTCGAATGATTGCGTTTACAAAAACATTTACTTTTATTTTACTGTGTAAAAAAGTAATTCGGTAGGAAAACAAATAATCTGTACATCTTGCCAGCAACATATGACAAGAAATTCAGATAACACACAAATAAATCAATATGACGTAAGAAGAAACCATGGCAACCCAAAAGAAAAGCAAGAAGAGTCCTAGTAGTAGGACATCCAAGATGTTTGAGTTTTGTTTGGAGAAGTTTAGCATTACGTTACTTGTTCACTGTCTGCAGTGAATGAATGCCAACATCACAATAATCCACAAGTAATCCAGTCTCCAGTCCTTAACATCTTGTGAAGTGGAAAGCTGTGTGTTTGCCCATCATTAAAGTGAACTGATTACTTGCATGAAATGCACACATCAAACACCACTTACAAGCAAAGAGTCTGAAAAAGTAACGACAGAAGACAACTTTTTCACTGCAGGAAGCAGTGGAACCATAGTTATGGATTATTTTGGTGGGAAGCAATGGTTTAAAGTCCCTCTCTATCTATTTTTTTTTTTAAACAACTATTTAACAAGATGTTCATTTAAAACTGAAGACATGCATTACTTCAGGGCCACTGTGATGCTTTTATTTGAAAAATTTTGTATGAACTATTCTTTGTCTAAATATGCTTTAATCCTGTTAAATGCTTCAAAGCAGTTTGGCTTTAAGATCTTGCTAAACGTGTTGTCTTTATTCACTCTCAGAAATAAAGGTACAGAAGCGGTCACTGGGGCGATACTTTTTCAAAAGGTACACTATTAGGTTGAAATAAGTACCTTTAAGGTACCAAAATGGACCCTTTAGGTACAAACATGTCCCTTTTGAAAAGGTACCTCTCTAGGTGACAGCTTTTGTACCTTTATTTCCAACGCAGTCTCAAGAGCAATTCGAACATATTCGTACGAGGTGCCGAATTTGTGCCAATTCGTACGGCCTCACTCGTACGATTTTTCTAAAATCACGCGATGGGTAGGTTTAGGGGCGGGGTTGTGTTCAGGTCATTCGTACAAATTCATACGAATTGCCATCTCGTACAATATGTACGACTTAGAATAAATCATATGAATTCATACGACTGAGGTCGTACAAATTCGTACGAATTAGCCACCTCGTAAAATACGTACGAATAGCCGTGAGATCAGGTTGTTATTTCTGTGTGTACATGCTTACAGGAATTGAACGATTTATGCAATTTAGTCGCTTTTTCTGCATTTTGTTGTTTTTGTAACAAACATCAACAGGTTTATTAGCTCTTACTGAAGTTCTCATTGTGTGAATAATCAGTCTTATAAAGTCAAATGTTCCAAAATGATTATTGTGATGCATCAAACATGCTTTAAAAGTCATTTGTATAATAAATATCTTTATATTACACTGACAGTACTCTTTCGTATTGGTAAACTTCCAATTCACTTATTACTAATCAAAAATAAGTTTGATTAAAGACACAAAGCACCGTAAGTACTACACTTTGTGATTTAATATTTGTAATAAAAGTTTTCAACAAACAACAACAACAACAAAAAAAATTGTCTGCCATAATCAGGATGTAATTGTTGCAGCGAGAGCCTCCTAGGAGGTTTGAAAACATTCAGAATACTGAATACTTCTCACACAAACATGCGATGAAAAGGAAAAGACTTAGTAAACCAGACACACAAATGTGTTTAGTGCTGGACCACTACCTTTACCTGGATTCTAGCTGACCTCAGAAAACTTCAGAGGAAATGAAATCAATGGCTGATCAAACATGAGAACGGTGTCACTAGTTGCACATATAAAAATAGAACATTTGCCTTTCCGAGGAGCGCAAGCTATCAAGAAGCATACAGTATCCAGTTTCAGTGTAATAAGATACTATAAGGTCACTTATAGAATCTCAGCGCTGATTAACACTATCTCTAAAGCCGTCTGAGACAAATTCTTCGGGAATCGTGAACCTGTAACAGACGCAGCAAATTTGAAATGGAGAAAAACATAACATACTCGGCTACGAACAACTGAAAAAGTTACATTATTTACAAATACCTCCTTACCTACAGACACCAAACTCCTCTACTGAACCGATGCGGAAATCATAAACCGCATTTCGGCTGAAGATTTGATCAGTTTAATGATTTTTAGTGAGCTCCCACAAGCATAAGGACTTAAAATTTGGTCTAAAGGGTTTCCGAACTATTGCTGCTCTTAAAAGACGCTTTCTTAAATAAAAAAAAAAAAGTGCAACAACCTGTGTACGTGCCAGAGTTACATCTATGAGAAAAGTGTTGCCATGCTGAGCACGAGACGGACATACAACGGTCGATATCAACTTGAACAGCAAACAAATATGCTAGCTCAACCACTGACGCAATTAGCACTCTAAACGCTCTTCTAAGCTACTCGAAAGGATTTTTCAGAGTTGAACGCAGAGCTAGCAGGCAGAGATAAGATTCGCGGCTCACTGTGAGCCATAAACTTTTCCGTCGAACTACGAGATACTGACTCTGTGCTTCTTACGAACTGGTGAAAGAAATTCCCTCTTTTCCACATGACAGGAAGCAGATGGGTGTGGCGTAACCGTTAAACCCGCCCTCCATCCGCTTCTGGTCTGCACATAAAATTAGGGAGGTTAAAGCATTGAGAAAATGAAGGTAAGACACACTACCGAAAGCATCAAATCAAACAAGACCCTCTCATTCAAACGCATCAAGATCATATTTCATTGAAAATTCAAACCTAATAAATAAAAAGGTACTAATGTGAAAGTCCAGCTCCATTACGACCCAGACGTTTCGACAGACTTTTCACTCCTGGAGTCTGACTGGCCTCTCCACAAGGGTGATGGAAGAAACCACGTGGGTCGAGTCTTGCCACGGATAAATCTCCACAAATAAGGTAACCACTAGATTTAATAAATTAATACACATACTTAATCTTTTTTTCGGTTTTTCTTTTTAGGAGTGAGACATTCTTTTTAATCCTCGGTTGGCTGGCTGAAGGGATTCACTCTTTCGCCCCGTTTATGTACAAGACTCTTTTGCCCTTTTTTTTGCTGGCAGGGTCAGAGAGGCCAGAGGTCAGTTTTTTTGAGTCTTAGTGGACGTGCTGGATGTAAGGACGCACACAGAGGGAGCAGGAGAGGAAGGATGTTCAGTCATTCACGCATGCTTACACATGCTCGCTCACTAGCACACAAAAACAGTGACTCCAAAGCAATCCCAAGCTCTTTACTCTTGCACTGAACTGCTGTGTGTGGTAGTGCTGGGCTTGCCAGATTTTCTCTCATAATTCACAAGTCTCTGTCCAACAAGGTACCTGCAACAAAACACAAAATAGACTTTACTATTACTCAAAAGTACAGCATAAATTCTATTAAAAATAATCAAAATGCCCCAAATATTTCAAATGCAAGGATCATGCAATGTAATGATACATAGGGCATATTGTAGTATATTAAGAATTGTGTAATATTTACTAAGAATGATTTTAAGGTAATCAAAAATTACAATTAAATAATGCATATTTAGTATATTTATGTAAAAATAAAGTCAAACAAGAGTATATATTTTGAAATATTTACACGTATATATTTGATTTAATTATTAATAGCATAAATGCATTTAACATGCAAATATAATTAGTTTTTTTTAAATATGTGTGTGTATTTATATGTACATTAAAAATATAGACAGTACACACACATTACATAAACTTATTTTGGATGTGATCAATCATGGTTAATTGTTTGACAGTACTACATTTAACAGAAATATTATAAAAACAAAAAAAAAATTATACATACATACACACACACACACACACACACACACATATATAGCCTACCCCTGTTGCATTTAGCCTATTTATTATAAATCATTTATATCATCATTTATATCATTTTATACTTTACAAACAAACAAAACCATCTCTGAAAATCAAATCCACTAGGCATTTGTAGTAGCAAGTATTGGCTCTTAAGAAAGTAGTTCATTTCAAACCCTCTCTAAGACTCACTTGTCATTCTTAATGTGCTCATAAAGGCGCTTGAATTGTCGGATTTGGAAAAAGAGGATACCCATCAGCACTACTACCATCAGAAGGAAGGGGTAGATTCTCCTCTGCACCAGATTCTGCATCTCCATAGTGACCCCTATTCAGAGAGACAAGAGCTGGTTAGAATGGATAATTGTAGTGTATTGTAAGTATTGTAACGAGAGAAAACCTCTGCATGAAATACATGTCTTAAGATACATAATGGTTTTGGCTGTTTAATTCTAAGAGTTCTATTTTGGGTGACTGAGGCCCTTGAGAACACACCTGGCCTTCTTGAGGCATGCAAGATATCCCTAATGTTCGGTAGCACAGCTGGTGATGAGCTAATTTTACTACACTACTCCCACAACAGAACCTGACACAGCCAGAATGCTTTCAGTGGTGTAGTAACCGAAATGAGTCCGTGTATGTGAACATATGCAGAAAAATGGTCATCTGCTCTTTATTGAGCCACAAAGAGAGTTGAAAGTGTCCCGACACGAACAAACAGGTATTTATTGGAATCTTAAATGTCCCTATAAAGCTCCCATATGCAGTAAATGGCGCCCAACTGTTAAGATATCATCTGAAAATCTGCATTTAAAAAGCTCAAGAAGTCATTTACAATGCAGCGGTTACAACTGGAAGACCACTCGAAGCTCCACATGATGAAGCCACTCGAATGAGTGCCAAAACCTCTTCTAAAAGATGAGAATCAGACAAAGTCCAACTGCAATGACAGTGTCGCTTATTCTGTGATGTCCAGAACGAAAGAAAACAAAGAACATACTATATATTAGGGCCTAGCAAATCAGCTTTACTTCATTCACAAATTCCTTTTTCTTTTAAAAATTGTTCAGATGTTTTTTTTTTTCCTTTCTGTGTTCTGTTTTGAAGGTTAAATTATACTTTATTTATCAAAAAGCATGTATTATTAACTAAATCATAGAACTTAATATAAACAGCAATTTATTAAAAGTTTAACAAATTCATTTTTTAAATGTTTTTTTTTTCTTTAAATTCAGTTTTATTTTCACCAAATTCTAATAAATACTAATTTCTTGGAAATATTCTTTAAAATAAAAGTTTTAATAATCATTTTATTGACTGAAGTGTACCGACCTACTTCATGACATTCCACATTATACAGTAAATAATACAAGACTAATACAAATATTAGTTCTGAGAAACACAACTTTTGGCAATTTTTCACTGCGTGGCACCACCTGAATCCTGGAAAACTGTTTCTTGCTAGATCCGCTCCTCTGTTATCAATAAGAGGAACATCAGTGTGTCCTAAAAGACCATGAAAATTTTTTTGCGCTCATTCAAAACAGTTGTGTTACTGTGATGCACAAGACACTCCCAGACCTGCTAGATTTACAAGTTCAATGACACAGGTAGTGACAATTCTCTCTGACCAATCAGTGTTTAGCAGATTGAAAATATGGTACGCTTGGAACCTAAGCCGAGGTTGTACTTAAAAATAAATAAATAAAAAATGGTGAACAAAAGTGTACAATTCCAAACACTACCCTGCTATACAATGCAGTGGAAAAGCTCCTTTTGATTAACCCCAGCATTGTTTCTACCCACCTAGAAGGGGGACGATGCCTACAGCAATCACATAGGGGATGCAGAGAGAAAGCAGCAGTACAGCGATGACCGGGGCCGCCAGCTTCCTGATGATGAAATGAAGGTCAATGTTCCTGATTCCATTGGCATACACCTGAAAAGCAGTAAATCATTCAGTTAGTGAATGTATGCATCTACAGTGAAGCATCTAGACCTTTAACAGCACCATAGAGATCACAGAAAAACCATAGTCAACACAGCTACTAACCTGTTCAATAACGGTCTTCAACCACCACTGGGGACCCATGAGGGTGATGGCAGCAATGATTTTGGCATGCAGCACTCCTAAAGCCCAGTCCTTAACGATATAGAGAAAAATAAAGAGTCAATACCACTGACACGGCCGTACCTCTGTGCCCCACTTAGCGCCTGTGGAAATTAAGCTCTCTAAACAGGATGGATTAGATTAGTAGGGCAAAAGGAGTCTGTTGAAAAACTGCCTGCTACTGGACTAAATCCAACCAAAATCTGTTTTTTCCGGTACATCAGTGACACAGCTCATTAGCTTAAACAGAAAACAACGCAAGGCACAAAAACAAACAGTGGACATGTCAGATGAGAATACAGTAAGTTGATGTCATTTTTGAACTATCTGTGTATAAACAACTCACCACACTAAAGAACAGAACATTCTCTCATCATTTACTCACCCTGCTGTATCGGATGTATATTTCTTCACATTAATACAAAGACTAAGGAGCATAACTCATCTCTATGAGTTCATGAAATGCAAGCAGGTTGTGTTCTTCTGAAGTGCGATATTTTAAAGACAGCATGAGTTAATAGTGAGAGAATTTTCATTTTTGGGTGGAGTATGCCTTTAATACACAGGTAGCGTCTTAATGGAGAGACCTTATACACTGTGACCATCAACATTTTCTCCGGTGACATTCAAAAAATTACATACTCAAAGTCATTTATTCAACCATATGATTTTAAATTAGTTCTGGGCAATATAAAATAAATGTAGTAAGACTTTAGAATAGGGAGCACAAACTAATTTGCTACTTAATAGTAGGGTAGTTTTTAAGTTTAACTATATGGTGCGATTAAGGGTTTTTAAAATAAGGTCATGCCTAATGAGGCATTCATTTGTGGTTTATTATAAATACTAACTGCCAAATAAATACTGCTAGCAATATGCATGCTAATAAACAATCAGTTAATAGTGAGAATAGGTCCTTGAAATAGTTACCATGAAACTTTGTTTATATATGCGTGTATAATGTGTATATTTGTAATGCTTAAATAAAGACACACAAACAGTGTGTGCGCACAGTACAGTATATATATTGTGTACATAAAATTGCTTATTTTGGCTGCGATTAATCATAGCCCAGCAATAATAAATGAACCAGGCATTAAAAAAAATCAGTCATATGGGCTGCTTTTCTCACCAAATATTCTTTACAATTAGCAATTTTTTGTGTACCATGAAAAAAAACAAACATAACGGTGAGTAAATGATAAATCTATAATAAATGATAATGTATAATGATATTCTGCGTGAACTGTGCCTGTAAGAGCAAGACTAATCATGCCTTACCTGCCAGGGGTAGAATAGAGGCGTCTGATCCAGTGGCACTCTGAGAGGAGCTACAATCACCAGCTCGAACAGGAGTCCCAAGAGCAGAGGGATCACTCCAGCCAACAGCACAGCCACAATCAGTGTTTTCATGATCTGAATTCCCACAAATCAGAAACAAGGCTCATTATGGAAACATCTGTCTTTGATGCTTTATATGTAATCAATAGTTTTTAAGTCATGCATGTTGCAGTAAGATAACTACACAATCCTAATTTATTCCTCTTTTTTCCATTCTTTTTAAGCCACAATGAAACCACTGAAGTCATTACCATGAGGGTCCACTCCTGAACCTTGAGCAGGATGACTCTCCGGCCCTGAGGCATCCAGGCCAGCAGCACTGTGATCGCTCTGATGGAGAGCCAGCACACATACAGCCCACATGCTGCAGTGTACAGCTCATGGATCTTAGCACTGCCCGTCCAGAAGGACATCAGCCAGCGTCCAGTGAACACTGTAACAAACACACCGAGAATTCAGAGCACTGCTGAAACAGACTATTCTATGCTCTTCCCATGGAAATAAATAAATAAATAAAGGTTTTAAGGAAAAATATTATTTATGTAAAATACTACTATTACAATATTTTTAAACGCTAAAGTAATAGTCTCTTATGCTCAGCAAAAGCTGCATGTTCTTTTATCAAAAATAAACGGTAATAAATTATTCTTATTCTAATAAGAAACTTAAAAGCAACACTCCTCTTTTTTGGAAATATGCCCACTTTCCAACTCCCTCAGAGTTAATAAGTTTAGTTTAACCGTTAACGGAATCTGTTTCAGGGTCTGGCGATAGCATTTTTAGCATAGCTTAGCATAAGTCATTGAATCCAATTAGACCAGTAGCATCGCATTAAAAAATTTAACTTTTTAAACTTGTCTCTTCTGTAGTTAAATCGTGTGCTAAGACGAAAAAGCAAGATTATCTGGCTGTTTTCAGGTGCTGCGTGAGATCACTGCCATGTTTTCAAAAGTTATGTAAAAGTAATGTTTTCAGTTGTGTTTTATAAAGCAATGTGAGGGTGAGCAAATGACAAGATGCCAGTTTTTTGGGACTCTTACCTGGCAATGTGAGACACACCAAACTGGCTAAAAGCAGGGTCACACACATAAACAATATCAGCAACACAATCTACGAAGGAAAAAAAAAAGAAGAGAAAAACAAACATTAAAGACCACCGATTTGAAATTCAGATTCACAAACTCAAGACATTCACTAAAGAAGTCAATTGAACAGAGCTGGAGTACCCTTAGAGGAAATTTGATTGGCCGGTGATAGGGCTGAAAGCCCACTGGGCCCCCCTGCTGCAGTATGGCCTGGTGGGCAGCGTGCAGTCCTTCGCCCACCACAGGAATAGCGTTGTTTCGGGCCTGCTGGTTGTTGTTGTTGGCTTGCTGGTTGGCATTGTTCTCGTTGTCTTCTTGGTCTCCCAGCAAGTAAGAATGCAAGTCTCTGAAATGTGTGGCGCAACACAATGGATTAGTTCAGTTTAGATCAGTTTATTTATATAGTACAACAGCACACACAATCAATACATTAAAATCATCTCAATGTCTCAACTCAGTTTAAAATAAAAGCCAAAGAGTATAAAGATGTCTTAAGCAATGACTTAAAAAAATGTCAACACTCTGAGCAGTCTTTATGTGAACTGGTAAACTCTTCCACAACTTCGGTGCCACCATTGAAAAAGCTTGGTCACATTTATTTTTTAATCTGGCACTAGGAATACACAGGAGCACCTGATTGGATGACCTCATTGCTTTAACAGGAGTGCGGACATGTAAAAGCTCTGATAAATTTACAGGCGCCA
This sequence comes from Enteromius thamalakanensis, assembly GCA_032357475.1. Lineage (NCBI taxonomy): Eukaryota > Metazoa > Chordata > Actinopteri > Cypriniformes > Cyprinidae > Enteromius > Enteromius thamalakanensis. The sequence goes on along the minus strand of JAUCMT010000047.1, from coordinate 10,940,995 downwards.
ACCCATTTAAAATCTTAAAAACAAATAAACTCAATCCTGAAACGAACAGGAAGCCAATGCAGTAAAGCTAAGACCGGGGTTATGTGATTTTGCTTTCTAGTCCCAGTTAAGAGCCGAGCTGCTGCATTCTGAACCAACTGCAAACGCTGAAGAGATGACTGATCCAATACAACATATAAAGA
>JAUCMT010000047.1:10892310-10934896 GCA_032357475.1 Enteromius thamalakanensis | reverse complement strand
TACGTCCGAATTCCATTCATACTACTCACATTCATACTATATAGTACCTACTGTTTTAACGGTCGAGTAGTACGTTCAGTTTTAAATGTAGTACCTACTGAAGCAGTATGCGATTTCGGACGCAGCAATATACGTTTATATATCAGCGTTCAAAACAAGTACAGACTGCCCGCGAATACTCGTGACATGCGCCATAGTGACGGGTCGTTCTTAAACGATTCATTCATTTGAACAAATCTTTAATGTGACTCGAAAAGAACGAGTCGTCTCGTGGGAGTGATTCTTTCAGTCGCGCATGCGCATTTGAGCAACATAGTTTCTGTATTGGAATTATTGATTCACCTGCTTATGTTTGCTTTTTGAATTGCGGTGTGTTGTGAGTATATGCTATTTCTTTTTCGTTGTGTTGTGAGCTTAAGTTCGCTTTTTAAATTGTGTTGTGTTGGCACTCCTGGGATACCGTACTCTTTTTATAACGTTAGTTACACAACAACTCAACCAAAAGCTGATGGAAAGTAAACGTCTTTTGAACTGTAATGACAGACATTTAATTGTTTGATTAAAATTATTGCTAGGAGCAATTTAGTAGTTGCTGTCACACTAAAGGCTAAGTAAAAAAGCAGATAGCGCGTTGCATCGTCCAAATTCTACGGCCTTGAAAATCATAAAAAGCGATGTCCGACTTCAAAAACGTTTTTCTCCTTAAACTTTCTCCCCTTAGGCTGTAATATAAGTCAGACACTGAGGTGAGTTGCTATTTTTGTCAGTCTTCTGGTGAAGATTCATCTGTTTTGTTTTGTTTTGTTTATTCATTTGTAAATCAAAGCAAAACGTGAATCACGAAGTAAATCATTTTGTGACTCAATGGTTTAACAGTTTAAACATAAACATCTTAAAGACATCTTATAAATGTCATCAAAATTGCACATCTATAGACCCATAAAAATGCCTTTCAGTGTAAGTGTAGACATCAAATAGATGTTAATGTCCGTCCTTTAATTTACTTTAACATTAACATCAGTGTAAGTAAATAAATGCTTTAACCTGAGCTTCTTCCCAGGAACGAATAAAATAATCTCCCACCTGTGCTGGATTTACTGACTTGGCTTTGCTGGTGTGTGGTGGGATTTGGGGACTAAAGGCCAGCATTTCTGCCCATGTAATGACTGGATCAAAAGTTTTTTTTGTAGAAGGAAGTGAACCTCTGGCAAGCGTTCTGTAACATTCTCCAGCCTGATATGAGCTTTCCTCCCATGTGAAATCATCTGGCCAGCTATCAGATCCTGTCTATTTTTGATTAGAGAGATAGAGGCATGCCCGTGACACTTTTAAATGGTTTAAGCACATTTGTTTATTCAGTAGGCCTATAAAAATCCTAACTTTTTTATATCCACACGTTCTATCAGTTGTGTTTTGTTTCAACAATTTATAAAATATTTTATAAACTATTGCATTATTATGCATTATTTCTTTTTAATTCAAGATTAAAAAGTTAGGCTATTTGCTTTTAATTGCCAAAATAAGGTTGTAATTCTCAGTAGAATTAAAAAAACAAACAAAACAAAAAAAATAAATTTGTCTTTTGTTAACAATAATTATTTTAATTCTCATCAATTACAATTTATTATATATTATTTATTTTTTTTTATTTGTGGCAGCAGTGGAGCTGTTAGAATCTTATTTATGAATTAAAGTATTCTTTTTTACAGACAGGGCTGATATCTTCCTGTAGTGAGCACCAGCCACCAGCAGATGACAGGGAAACTCAACTCATCTTTTGCACCCATTGGATTGTGAGGAACAGAACTAAGGTAAGAGAAAAAAAGGTAAGTTTCTGGTCATGTTAGCCCCTGCTGGTAGATGTTGTAACTATACATTATGCTTTGCAGATTAAAGAAAAAAAAAAAGAGATTGGCTAGATATACAGTATTCTGTGTGTTTGTTATTACAAGCAACATGCATTATATAGCACTAATATTTTCTTATAGTATATGTGACCCTGGACCACAAAACCAGTCTTAAGTCACTGGGTTATATTTGTAGCAATAACCAAAAATACAATGTATGGGTCAAAATTACTGATTTTTCTTTTTTGCCAAAAATCCTTAGGATAGTAAGTAAAGATCATGTTTCATGAAGGTATTCAGTCAATTTCTTACAGAAAATATATATATTAAAAAACAAAATTTTTGATTATTAATATGCATTGATAAGATCTTCATTTGGACAACTTTAAAGGTGATTTTCTCAGCGTTTAGATTTTTCTGTACCCTCAGATTCCAGATTTTCATATAGTTGTATCTCAGTCAAATATTGCCCTATCCATCCAAATCATTAATCAATGGGAAGTTTATTTATTCAGGTTTAGATCATGTATAAATCTTAATTTTGGTCAAATTTACACTGACTGGTTTTGTTGTTGAGGGTCATACACACACACACATATATATAAATATATATATAGATTAGATATATATCAAATATATACTATGAGAAAATATATGAATACACAATGACAAAAAATGTAAGCATGCTTGAATATTTTTAATTTAATTTAACTTAGTTTTTGCAATTTATTTATTTATTTAGGTTCATTATAATAACCCATCATTATAATAATCATTATAATAAAGCTTGTCTGGCAAATTATATGTTTTTATCTTGATTATATTCACACTTATATTGTCTATGGATAGTACACATGAAAAATGCTGTTTAGAAACTGAAAGTTTTTCTGGAAGCTAACTCTCGTGTAATTCTTGTATTAAAACCTCATCAGGGATCTTCAGAAAAGAAACATTTATACTGTGCACATGGCCTGAATTGTCACAGGACTACATCAAGTCATAATGAAATTATTTATTTCTGTTTAAACTTGATTATATTACTTCTTTATTTAGAAACTGCTTCTTTCTAGCACTGTGTTTTCGTGACAGGCAGCATTTCCCACAAGCAAGGAAACCACAGGCCCACATGGAGCTGACCATTCTACAAAATTACTGAACACAGAAAGTGACTGTGAGTGTGTCCATTTATTTGTCAAAGAGCAATCTCTTCTGAACAACTTCATCATTTTAGTCATTATTGTTGTTTTTAGAGCTGCATTAAACAATTACTTTTGTTTTTAGTTTTTAGAGTCTGAATTTGGAAAAAAAAAAAAGCTTTTTCTCAGAACATGCAAAACTACTGCCCTCTAGTGTACTAAATGGAATGGAATTTACTTTTTTGCACATTTTAAATTTCAACACATGAAATTAACTTAATAATATGAATGAAGAATCTTAAATGTCAATTAACGTTACAAAACACCAAACACCATGCAATTTTGTTCTTTCGAGCAGTACTATTGAATAAATGTTTTTCTTGCCTGTAGTTCAGTCAGTAGCACAAGACTCGAGTGATGCCAGTGTTGTGAGTTAAATTCTCAGAAAATATATATTAAATAAATGAATAAGCATGCACATCTAATACACTGTAAGTTGTTTAGAATGTTAACATCTTAAATGCATATATGTGAGTTATTATTGCTAGCCCTACAGTAGGCCTACAGCAATGACCTAGGTGTAAAGTGTTTATATTACACAATGCTCCCAGGATATGTATGTTTACACTTAGGGAGGTGATATACTCATATACACTTCCTCAAATGCTCAGATGATTGCGGTTGTCAGGAGATCAAAGCACAACTCCCAAATGTGCAGGTGTCAACTAATTAATTGTTTCCAGACTGCTTATTAAAGAGACTAACACACATGTACTCTCTCAAACACACACACCTCACCAGACCTCTCCACCAGATGGTCTTTTTATTAACTCTGAATGAGATCCCTTTACCTGCATCAAATCACCCGTCTGCAACTCTCTTCTCCACCTTTTCACCTTCTTGCAACAGCTGATGTTTAATCCCTCAGATCTGGGTTGTTTTTACAGTGATTTGAGCTTTGAAGTGTCCAGATGGATGGGTGTGAAAGATGTGGGAGTGAGCATGTGCATGCATGATCCAGGCCACGTACAACTTGTACTTAATCGGTCTGTTCTATTGCTACTTGAAATACAGGTTCTCTTGGAGGTTCTTGTTGTAGGCTCTTTCTTGATAATCACTCAAATAGTTTTTTTAATCACGCTAATTGATTCCATTAAGTGCTATGACTGCAGGAATACATTATCCTGAGTTGAGTGGATAGTCATCTGAAATAAAATTCTTATGTGGGTTTGTTAATGCTGTAATTGACTGGGGGCCAGGCGTCATTATGCAGATTTGTGTGTGTGTGAGTGTCCAGTGCAGCAAATTAAGATATTATAATGACCATGAATGGTTCCTAAAAATTCAGCTTTACCATCACAGACATAAATTAAATTTTAAAATATATCCGACGTTTGACCAGAAAAATGCAGCCTTGGTGAAGAATCTCCTCAAAAACCCTTTTTTTTTTTTATTCCTACAACCCCAAAGTTTCTCTTTCCAATGTAGTAAGGATGACTAAAGTAAAAATAAAGTGTGTTGTAACAATTTTTTTTGTCATTCAGTTTTATTAGTAAAACACTATAGCTTATTCTAAATCTGAGCTTGATATGCATTCAGTCAGATTAAAACAGATATAACATCACACGAACATTATACCTCATTAGGTGGTCCTGCTGCATTTGCAGGTTGCTGCTGGTTCTGCTCCAGCCATAACGGGGCTCCACCATGAACAATCTGCTCCCGCAGCCACACCAGACTGATGAAGGCGCAGAGGGTGCAGGTCACCACAAAGCAGCCCTGCAGGCAGTCGGCCAGCAAGTTCTCCCTGCAGAGGATGAACATTCGCTGATCATCACTTCTGAAATATCCATCCATTACTATTCACCGCACAACCACGTCCACGGCTAAACCCGAGAGCGCAGCGAGGATTGAAATAACCCATCATGCTCAGAGTTCACAATGAGTCCATCCGCAATGTAAATGAATATTTTAAGGAGAAAACTTGAGAGCTTTCCTGTCTGGTACGTACGTGGAGAGCATGTCTAATGGCAGAGTCAGAAGGGAGCTAACAGATCCAGTGAACAGACACTTATAGATGCGACCTAAAGGAAAAGTAGAACATTACGTGAGTAACATAACATAAAATGCACAACGTGGGGATAAAAGACAACGTACTTCACAGCATACCAGACTGTGACCTCAGGGCATCACTTACATGCTGTTAGAGGTACAACCCCCAGCCAAGCGAAGGCAACAAGCGTGTAATGAAACCAGTATCGGATAGCCGTGCCTATACTGGTGACTAGTCCTGCGAAAATGTCCTGCACTGGGAGCCTTGAAGGCATGTCTGGAGAGTAAACTGAAAGAAAAAGAAATGAAGATTTTAATGCATTTTATATTACAAGTGTTCAGCATTTTGCCCTCCTTCTAATTGGAAGTATATCATACAGTACTGAAAATTAAGCATTAGAAATTTAAGATGCTCTTAATCCTTTGCAAACTATTTAAACAAGTTACTAAGATGAAAGGGGTTATCTAAAAGTTGATTAACAAATATCTTACTCTTCAATAAAGATCATGACTCTAAAAGCATAACTTTACAAGCAGAGCATCTCTAGAGCATCTTTTCCAAACTCTAAGAGTCAAAACAACAATTATTGTCCACATAAACACAGATGACAACAATTAATATCAAACAAAATGTTCACAGGGAAAGAATTGCTTGTTTCTAATTACATCTAATTGTAATCTGAAAATAATAAAAAAATAATAATCTTATGTTACTATTACTTTAAGATTAGTATTGCAAAATAAAAAATATTACACAAAAAATAGGAAATATTACTACTGTAGTATATAATCGCTTAAGAAATTTTTATTTTAAGTAAAATTAAAATATTGTAATATTTAAAGCAGTCATGATTTTTAATTGAAAATCCAAGTTTTATTTTGGTACAAAACCACAGAGAGCCCTTTAAAATTCTTTTTGTTGTTGACAACAGCTGGTAAATAAGTGCTTCTTGTAAGTTGGAGCTGATGGTTTGTGCATATTCCATACTTAAACACGTTATAAACAACCCAAACTCAATACATATGCAGAGAGGATTTCATCTCGAGTAGCATTAACTGAGAACTAAGCAGTTTTTGACACACTTAAAACATCATCTGCTCATATGTACAAGAATTTAGTGCCATGCTTTACTCTGAAACATGCAGCGAATACAGCTACTTAATTCACAGACTTTATGATTTAATAATCTCACTATGCCATATTGCGTAATGATTAATAAATCAAGTTTGCACAGAAAACTGAAAGTAATACTTTCCAAAGGGCTTATGTTCACATTCCACTCAAAACTTCTGAAAAGCAAAGCTAAAACCAAAACTAAATGAAAACACTTTTATTGTAGTAAAGCTACAATTTAGTCTGGGTGTAAAAACCTTGTTTCACATCAGCAAAGGACAGCTACATCAGAGGACAAGAGTGCCGTGCTTTTACGTCACATGATCAACCCATAGAACCCTTTCGCTCTAAAGCACACAATCGCTGCCATTGAACAGGCCATTCGAGGCTGTTGTGACTCTATAGAGCAGCTCCTGGCTTTACCTCCCCTGAAGAATGTAATGAGACTGGGTTACTTACTTGGTGTGAAAGCAAATCTGTGCTTGCATAATTCGCAGTACTCTTTTCTGCTGTGTTTAAGCCACTGCACCAAGCTGTGAAAACACAAGAGGGGACAGGAAGCGGGCGTGAGGATGATGATCTGACTTGTGTGAAAAGGCAAAGAAAATCCAGTTTCGTTTCCCAGTACCAAAAGGGCAGAATAACAACAGCTGGAACTGTTACAATGACAAGGACCCCTGAGCTCATAAGTTACAGCTAGTCGCTTAGTCAAATGGGTGCTGCTGACGCTTTCGATTCAGTAACTGAAAAGAACAAAAAACTCAACACAAAGCCTAACAAAAATAACTGGCCCCAATAGAAAGGTTAACCTAGATCTACTGACAGAGATTCAGTTCTAGAAAATGCCAAATTAGCCGATTTAGTGTGTTACAGAAACATACAGTACAACTAAACACTATTTTTTTATTACGATCTTCTTTTGTCAAAGGAACACACATTGCCATTCAAAACGTTGTGGTCAGTTACCTTAGTTAAAAAAAATAAAAGGAATTCAGCAAAGATGCATTTTAAATGATAATTTTAACTTTACTTTTATCAAAGCATCCTAGGGCAGGGCAATATACTGCACAATATAGCCTATTCATGCTCATGTCGTCTGTAAATCTGTTTGTGTTTACCGCTATTCATACCGCATTTTCATGGCTAGAAATATTCTTACTGAATTATAAGTTTATGTATATATAATATACACATTTTTTTTTTTTTTTACTACAAAACTGTATTTGGCTTAACTATGTTAAAAAAAAATTTTCTTCAATGAGTTGAAACCAGCACAATCTAATTAAACATGCTTAATAGATAAAGGCATTCACCAGAAAATAACAATTTGGAGGAAGTTTCTGTAGTATTAAAAACTTGTTTGTTTTTGATTAGCAGTAAATCTCAAATCACCTGTCAATCACCGGAGTGGCAGTTAATACACAGAGCCGTAGATTACTGACAAGCTATGCAATATTGCGTTCAGTTCTGCGGGTGATTCATTTGCGATTATATTGCCCAGCCCTAAAGCAGAGCATGCTCAACTGTTTTCAACATAGATAACTAGATGTTCGCCTTGGTGAGCATATTTCTTTCAAAAACTTTCAGGAATGTTATTTATTGACCAGATTTCTACTAAATCATCCAAACCATGCTTAACACCTGCACTTGTTGATTTGTAAGCTTACTAATAAACTGCAAGGCCTTTGTCTGATCATTTTCCTGTTTGTCAGAGCTTGGACCTCCTTCTTACATTGCAAGTGGTTTTCCATTTCACGCTGTCCCATTTTTTGCCCTTACTGACTCATCTTGAGTAGAGCTCCTAGAATTATTACTGCAGGACACCAGGTTCAGTGTAGTTACCTGCTTAAATTACATCCTCTGAATTTTACAGCAGGCACAATAAACTAATAATAAAGTGCCTTTAGACATGAGCCAGCTGTCACCATTGAGTGTTATTTCTAATGTCTCATTTCTAGGTCTAAAAACAATGGCTAAAACTGACGTAAGTACATAATTTTACCCAAAAAACATTTTATAAAACAATATTGTACGGGAAATTCGTCACTGAATGAACGAAGCTCTTACCATTCTTGGTGGATGAACTTAATACTTCCAGTACACACGCAGGGATGATAGAGGGGTTTGTCTTGAGTTCCCTCAGATCGACACACCCGGCATATATCAGCTGCCAGAAGAAAAAAAGAAGAGCAAAATGAAATTTAAAAACTGATCTATGCAGAACACATTAAATTAAATGAGAATAAACTGAGCAAACACACTGCACCTGCCAAAAAAGTTAAAGAATCTGAGCTATAAACCAGACTTAATGCGGTTCATGTTGTTCAATTTATACTAATGAAAAATAAAAAGGTAGATGCATGCAAGACTATTGCTTACTATCTTGCCAATCAATTTCCTGGTCATCTTTGCCCTCTTGCTATAACAACTGTATAAACCTTAACTAGATAATAATGAGTAACATGAGATACAAACTCCAGCAGACATAATGTTAAAAAAAATCAATTGTGATCTCATTTCCGGCATTGTCTTAAATATGGCATACGTGAATTGACTTAACGTTTCATTTATTTCAGCATATGTTAGGTGCGTTTACACCTGGCTAACAAACACAAATAAACCATTCTACGTGATTTACGAGTTATATTAATTTCTACAGCTACGTTAACACATAATGTGCTTTTAACAACTTCCATGGCGTTCTTTGAAGTCAAAATCAAGCTCAAATTCGTATGATTTGGACGTGCTTGGAGGATGACAGCTGTACTGAAGACCAAGCTGGCAGGAAAACATTTAGCTCGTTAACGTTAGCTTGCAATGGCCACATCAATTACAGATGCATATTTGGTCGCGCGCCCCGACTAAACCATTAAATAATGCTAACATACTTTTTCAAAGCGCATTTAAAAAGCAAAAACGTGGAAACGGACAGCAGCCACAATGCCTCCGTGTCAGACAGCTTACCTTCTTCGGCAGTGTCCATCTTGTACGGTGACGCACTGTCCTCTTTACAGTCAACACATAACACACTCCGCGGAACAAATATTAGCAAACAACTACGTTAAAAAACAACATGACGAAATCGATCCAAGCATGAACCCCAGACCCGACCCCCTTTTCCGTGTAGTGCTTACAGATAGAGCTGATCAAGCTACTTGTTGGTCGACTATATTCCTGCTCGGTTGAACATGTTTGTGCGGCCTCTGGGTCCGAGTGTGCTGCTACGGTTTCAATTTACGACAGAACAGCGCGCATGCCCAAAGAGTACACGACACTTTCGGGCGTTTTCCGGCGGTGACTGCGCTGGATTGTAGATGAATGAATTTACATTCGAACTACTTCTTCTCGATATGCATCTTGATAGCATGTAAATGGCAAATTTTACCTAAAATGAAGGATATTCAGGTTAGAATTATTAACGATATTTATTCAGCTGTTGAAATATTAAGGAAAAATCCACCATTGATCATTAATTTTTTTATTGTACAGTAACATTACAGTTGTGGCAGGATCTTTACAGCTGGCTAAATATTGATAGCAGTTCTGATATTCCATCAGTAAATTTGTTCCAGGTGTTGATTTATATTCTTTTAAAAAAAAAATGATGGTAAGCAGTATTGTTACAGTGGGTAAATATCATATACACAAAAGTAAGTGAGTAAACCCTCTATAAATTATTTTTTTAAATGAATGTAAAAAATATATATAAAATCTCTAAAACACTTATTTAAAGATAATCAACCCCTTAGTGAACTGTATAAAATGATATATGCGTCTCTTTCCTTTTAAAACTGGTAAGAATGTTTATTTTTATTGCATTATTTTTTTTCCCTTGCAACCCCCAATATTGTTTTTGTTTTGCTTTGTTTATTGTTAATTGTGTGTAGATTTATATATACATTTATGGTTTATGTATGAAGTATGGAAATAGTTTTTTTTCATATGCATGTTTGTAAGCATTTATTTTTTTAAAGATCTAATCACTATGAATGCATCATAGTATAAGACAATTTACTATAACTAGGGCACAATGCCATAATAAAATACTGAAGGCAGTTTTTGTGGTGTGCATGTATGTTAATGGGGTGAGGCATGGGACTTTGAATCTTCTTACACCTGGGCATATGCAAACACACATACACACCTTTTCCTATTAGGGATACTGACTTTTTATTAGCCTCTCATATTTTGTAGCATTTTGTATAAGGACATGATCCCCACAATGCAAATAAGTTGATTTGGTGGTGTGTAAAAGGCTCTTATAGGTTTTGTGAATGAAATTTTTTATGTAATGAAATTTAGACATGTTAACTATGACTTTAACTATGATTTATTTATTCTATATAACAGATATGCATGCCACATTTTTCAGTATAAAATATTCTTTTTACAATAAATGTGACATATTATTACTTAATTTATTGAGTTTTTGTTTTTCAAGCTTACATGAGAAAGACATGTAAATATTATAGAGAAAGAAATGTTTCTTTACGGAAACTAGCTTGTCATTAGTTCATGTCTTTTGCTGTCTCTATCGTTTCTAATGGGAGATTTGAATGTCTTGGCATTATAAACCCAAACAGTATCAATTCCCTCTCCAGCGACATCATCAGGTGTCCAAGAAGGAAATGGAAAGCGACAAGCCACTACTTTGGCTGAACTCTGGAGCTCTGTCTGGAGCTTGACTTCAAGCTGCTCCATCTGTGGAGACAACAATAATGCCTGTCAGTTTGAAAAAATATTTTATGTGTATAAGTTTATATATGTATACATATATAATTAGTCAGAAGATCATACCATTTGAGGAACGCCAAAGATGACCACATTGGAGTATTCTGAAAAACTGACCTATGAAAGAAAGGACAAATTATACTTCAAACACGCGTGGCATGATTACATAGAGTAATGATCTGTTAATACTTCATAATGCAGGTACACAAAAATATTTTACAAAAAGTTTGTGAACTACCAAAACTTCTTCAAAAATCATCTACATTTTATCGATTTAGCTTAAGCACGGGTGATAAGATTTGTGAAAATCTGAGACTGATTTGGCAAAAAGACATTAATAGTGACATAGACATGGATACTTGAAATAGTATTTTATCATACACAAGTACATAAAAGAAGCTAAATTTTAAAAGGTTAAATTGAACTTAATGGACGTCGATGTTGACAGAATTTTATTCAGATTGTGGTTTCAAAGTGCGACTGAAATTAGATCCACACATGATTTATGATTTGTCTGGCCTGTTGTGCTCTACAATGTCATTTCCATTAAAATGTTCAATTTATTTATTTATCCGTTATATACCTATAAGGAAAATCAATAAAAGCTTAATTGATAAAAAATAATGTAGGTACAAATATAATGGTAGATCCACATTTATATTATGATTGACCTGCCCTCACCTTCCAAAGGTCAGAAATATAAAAAGATGTGTTGTGATGAACACCTTCCCTCCAGGCTTTGTAACGGGAATACCAGACCAGCCATGGGTTCAGCTCAAAGCCAACAGCCTTGAAACCAGTTTTTGCTGCCGCGATGACCTAAGACCAAACCAGACACACAGAGGAACAATACAAACAGATGAACAAACTGACACAATCTAACATCAGTAATGTTCGACGCTGTAATATTGCTATTTATGCCACTGTATGAAATTATAGTATGCTATGGTGTTTACATACTGTTACAAAATCTAAATTAATAGGGCAAGCTTTAAAAAGTAATATAAACTATCCTTATTAAGATATGATCACTTCATATCTCTGTATAAAAGCCATGTATATATATTTTTTTCTCTGACTGTAAAATTGCAAACTAATAAATACATAAACACAATATATATATATACTTATTTTCTTTACTAAACAAATGGATATCAAAAGAAGTCAAAAGAAACTCACTATCCGTCCATCTCCGCTGCCGATATCCACCAGAGACCCTGATCTAGTTTCCAAAACCTTAAGAACGTTTTCGATTTGAGTCCTTGTTGCAGGTACAAAAGGGAGACAAACTTTCCTCAGAGCAGGTGCAACAAACGGGCCGGTCACTGCATACAGAGCGACCAATGACCCTCCGACGACACAAGTCGCAATAATACCGAGCCGTTTTTTTAGAGCACCGCCACCAGCTGGTCCCTGCTTAAAAGTCTCTGTCCCAAATTCAGACATCCTAAAATGAAATTACCTGACCTTCTGCCCAATGACAGATTTGTGCAATTAAAATAGATTAGTTAGGGGCAAGATATTTAAATAAACCCACGGCGGAATCATGTCAAAATGCTGACAAATATACTGTCTATATATTCTATAGATATATTGTAAAATAACCACAGAAGAGTTAGATTATTTCACGAGACGACAGACATAGAATCGGTGCATTTTCTTATTTTGTCCGATGTGACGACACAAGATTGAAGCGTCATTGGTTCCGCTCTCTTTTACTTGCTAAATACGGTCATAGATATACTATAAGTACTAGTTCATCGTATGATAAAAAAATTACTTGAAGAAAAGTAACTAATTGTGGGTGCTAGATTTATACTCTGTTAACTTATATAACTTATACTCTGTTTCCTTTTATGTTTTTCTTAATAGTGGTGTAGCATAATAATGTACCAGAGGGAGGCACTATTTTGCAGCCTTACTCATAAATGCTCAATACTCATTTCTGATATGACTTGACTGATAAGTAAATGCAGAAAAATAATAAAATAATAATTTAGAATGAATAAATGATAGATAAAAAATACATTTACATAAATAAATAAATAAATAAATAAATAAATAAATAAATAAATGAAAAATACAGAATTGAAGAATTATACAGAAATACATAAACAACTAAATGAATAAATGCAGATATGCATAAATTAATGTATACATTAATATAGTAAAATGTGTTATGTTTAAAATTGTGCTATTTTTGTGTTACACTACATTTATTTCTACATTTATTTATTTTTTAAAATAAATTTAAGCACTTCATTTATTTATTTATGTGTCTGTATGTTAAAGGTAGGTGGTAAAAAAACATAGAATACATAAATAAATGTAGAAACAAACAAATGGTACAAAAACAGTAACAAGTTAGTATTATTATTATTATTTTTTTCAGCATTAAATGACTTATTTATGTATTCCCATATATATTTTATTATTCACTTATCTATGTATTTTAACATTTATTTATTTATGAATTTATTTATGGAGTTACACTAAGTCAATTATCATTCTCCGTACTGCTGCTGTTGTTCAACTGTAAATGACAGTTGTGATGGAAAAAAAATACATTTATAATATTTAAATGTTATTATGGAGAGGTTGGCAATGTTCACATGCCCACAACCACACTAAAATGTTGCCAATAAGCAAGGAAAGACAAGGCAATCCATTGGAAAGGCACTTTTAAAAAGATTATTTTATAATAAAAAAATGCAATAAAACGAGACATAACAACTTGACATGAAAAAAAAATGAAGCATGAAGGGTAACAAAGTATAAAAGATGCACAAATGCTTTCACATAGGCATAATGAAAATACAAATAGATTAAATAAAAACACACAGCTCAAGGAAAGAGAGAAAAACATTACAAAAAAGACAAAGGTGAAAATGGCCATAGCAGTAATGACATGTTTTTATGTAATGTTTTAAATAATACCCATACCAAACAGCATGAATCCAAATATTTACATCAAACATATGCAATGACGTGTGATATTTGATATTAGTGACCCAATATCATTTCTCAATATTAGGATTCAAACAAAAGTGCATAACAGTCAAATTATGCAAATTATATGGACTAGACAGCCTAGGACTAGTCACATACAAAACAGGAAAAGAACACTGACAGGAATAGTTTTATGGTTCACATATCCATTTAATGCATCCATAATCCATTATGGATACAAAACTGTGAAAATGGAGTGACTAGACAAGGAAATATTGTCTGTCAACAAACATGATAAACAATGCATGACTATTACAAATAAAACAGAGACAAAAAGGACAGGGAAGAAAGTAATCTATCCAAAAGCTGGGCTGAAATGCATGGAAAACCATCAAAAGTCATTGGATACTGACCGATGCACAGTTCTGTCCATTACAGCTCGTCTATGGCTGGTGGTGGGCCCATCATAAAGTTCATCATCCAGGTCGCACTCTTCAGCCCCATCATGCGAGTAGCTGTGCTTCATCACTAGGATGTTCCTGCGGCCAGTAGGGGTGGCTTGCAGAGGAAACGGAGGTTGTATGTTTGGCTCCATGTCTGAGAGAATAGCTGCAGCATCTCGGAGGCTGAGATCGCTCCGGCTGCCTCGAGTGCTGGATACCTGGGAGCCACAGTGATGGCTGTGGATGCATTTGGAGGAGGTGCGCTGCAGTTTGGGAAAGTCTTCTGGTAAAACATCACCGTCGGATGAGGTTGCTTGCCGTAACGTGCACAGCTCGTAGTGGGGGGGTTCGAAGGCCTCGTGCAGCAATGTGGGGTCGAATTCATCTCTGCGGATTATGTACTTCTTCCGTGGCTGTTTTATTTGGATGATTATGGACACGGTGAGCAGGATAATCACCACTCCGCAGGTCACGCCAATAATAGTCACATTAGTGTTGTCCAGACTGTCCAGGATAGTAGCTTTTCTTTTCTCTATGCGAAAGGAGCATAAATATGTATTGTTTTGAATTAACAAAATAATAAGCAATGCACACTGCTGTTTAAAAGTGTTTTATTGTATGCTTCCCAATGCTCTATTTATTTTACCATAAATACAGTAAATATTATGAAATATTGTTAGAACTTACAATAATTTTTACTATTTTAGTGCATTTTAAAATGAAATTTATTTATTTATCTTATTTATTTATTTTTTACACGATACTTCAGAAAACATTCACATTTGCTGATTTGTTGCTCAAGAAACATTTATTTTTTAATATCTTGAAAGTAGTTGTGCTACTTTATATTTTTTAAAAGAAATATTTTGTATCCTTATAAATCCGTACTTTGATCAAAAGAACGTATCCTTGCGGAAAATGATAAAAATAATAAAAATATTTCTTTTTTAAACACGTGACTGTTTACCTTGGCAACCATTCTCATCCCAAGGATAGACACAGTTTTGGATACCATTGCACACCAGTGTGTGGTTAATACACATGTTGCTGTGGCAGAAGAAAGCGTCTCCTTCGCATGGAGCTGAAGAGCAGAGCAAAACAATAATAATTATAGAAGACACCATATGACGGTATCATGCAGCTAAAAACTGCTGAAATGACTTAGTACAGCACTAATAATGTGTTAGGGCACATATGCAGTTAAAATAAGAGGTATATCACGACTTTATAAGTGCTACTGAAATGTGTTAAGATTAAAAAAAACGGTAAAATGACTCACGCTCGTGGAAGGTGGTGAAGAGGATACGGAATCGGCTCCTGCGGCTGGTCTCGTCGGCCCACATGCGAATCACACCTAATGAAGTCAGCAGCATCACATCATTGGCCACCGTGCTGCAGAATTTATTCTTCAGGTTTTCGACCGAGCTGCTCCCATCATACACTGCCACAAAGTTTCGCTTGCACTCGTTTGAGTTCTGCATCTCGTAATCAAGGAAACGCAAATAGATCTGTACAAGAAGACGCACATGTGAGTGTTATCAGGATCTTTTTAGGTCTTTACATACAAGATCAGCCCTAAGCCACCATGCTGGGCTTTAATTGTGAATGGAGTTTTACCTTCGAGCCAGGAGGAGCTCTTATGAACCACCTGCAGTCTACAGCCTCTGTCTGCAACGCCTTGCCCTCTTTCGTAACCATTACTGACTCCACAATCCCCTCTGGGCCACTCATCTCAAATTCACAAACTACAACATCAAAGCACAGTAATGTATCGTTGTGAAGGGGTTTTATTATGCAGAGATCAATTATGTGAAAAAAACACTTCACTCACTAGGAAGAGGTGGTTGAACTCCAAGGTCTTTGAAATCAGGATCTGTAAAATAAGCGGAGGAGAGTGAGTGATTAAGGATTTTATAAGGCTTTAATCTGTGTAGTTTGCAAGGTCGTATAAACCACAAACGCATTCATGATTTCATTTTCACATGAGCGATATAAAATACTGTCCGAAATATCTTAAGGGGTGGCTTCTTGCTGTTGAAAAGACAGATGAGTGTGAATTTAAAGGCTGGTATATGCCATACTGTTTGGCATCAAACAGTGCTGGTTATCCAAAACTATCTTTCTGCAGAAGTTGGTTTAGACAAGTAAGTCATGTCAGGGACGACTGCAGCATACAAAACAGTTTATATACAGTACACTACTGTCCAAATGTTTGGTCAGTAAGACTTTGGAAATGACAGTAATGTAAAGTCTCATCTTTTCACTCTTGCATTTATTTAATTTAATCTAATTCTTTTTCAGTCTCATTTGAACTTATATTTAGTTTATTACTTTTAGTTTTTCTTTCTTCTTTTGTGCAGCATGGTAGTCAACTCCTGTTGTGTTTATTCATGTTTTTTAAATAATTAACTGAAAATAAAATGAGATGTAAAAACATTTGTAATGTTAAAAAATGTTTCATATAAATGCTGTTTTTCTAAACTTTTTATTAATCAAACACAGCTTTTTTTTAGCATTGTTAATAAATAATAATAAATGTTTATTGAGCCAAAAATCTGCCTATTAGAATGATTTCTGAGGGTTGTGTGACACTGTAGACTGAAATAATGTTTTAAAATATACTGAAATAGAGAACAGTTATTTTAAGTTATAACAATATTTCAGTATTTTTGGAATAAATATAGAAATCTTATATAGTATAACAGTAGTGTATAGACTGCATAATTTCCATAAGAACATAGGAAATGTAAAAACAGGTGAAATTTTGTTTGACTGATGCAGACACAGATAAATAAAACACATGGATGACTTCTCTCCCTGACCTTGAGGGACTTCTGTCCCAGCACAATCATTTATTTTATTTTACCATAATAACTGAAACACATAGGATTAGGGAATGAGAATGATGTCCTGAGGCATGATTGTACGTGGATTAATAATCCCTGCACCAGCCTCACACAGATTAGGCTGCCCAGTGTGACAGGAGTCAAAGTAATAAGATGTAGGTGTCTTTACAGGAGCCTGTTTGGATGTATGCACAGTATTTCAGGCTTAAACAGGTAATTGTCTCCGGTCAGTTTATCATGTCTATCTAGATCTAATTTATCATTTCCAAAAAACAGTCTTTAGGGTTTCAATCTAAAATCATTCAGGGATTCGCAGTAATCCTCTCGTGTTTTCTTACCTCTGGTACAGCTTGGCTAAGATTATTCTTTATGCTGATGTAACAGGACGCATGGATGTAGGTCTCTAATAAATCTTTGATTTATGATGTGCAGAATTATATTTTACAATATTTCAGAAATACATTGACTGGAATGCATATTGCAGCCTAAATTTTTATTTTTATTCATCTCTTAGTAGTAACAAAAGCATTTTTTAAGATATTAAATAAAATAAAATGTTGTTGGGATTTCCACAGTGTAGACATTATATTGGCGATGTATTGAATGCTTCCTTCATTACAGGGTTGTCAGTTCTATGTGATTGCTGCTCTTTTCCTCCTATGACCCTGCTTCATTATCAAAATCTGAAGACTGGATTTAGCCTTGAGAGGAGATTAGCACTGCTGTTCAGTGTTTATTAGGCAGCTGTAATGAACACTGGTGTAATCAGAATTTAGAAACATCCCATCATCAGGAACACCAGCCAACTTTAGTAAAGATGGACATCACATCTGTCTTAAACCACAGTGAAAAACATTACTTCCACTTTCAATTTGACCATTAATTGAACGATGTGAAATGTGGATTCAAAAATATCTTGAGAAAAGACTTATAACCCTTTTGCAACCAAATTGTAACGCATAAAGCAAATTATTTTTGGCCATCCCCCATAGATTTGCATTAGGATTTGGGCGAAGTTGAAGTAGCAGGACAGAGCTCAGGACATGGAGCAGACTGAGTGTGCTCCTCTGAAGACAAGCTTTCATTAACTGGGATCAGAGACATCACAAACCTCCCCCACTCAGCTGCTGCATGTGTGCCTGAACTACAAATGCAAGGCCATCTGACCTGAGCACAGAACACAGCATTTACCAAAACATTGAGGATTTTGCTAAGCAAAGCCAACTCTATGTACATTTTGTTTAAAAATAAGTGCAGCGGAGTTTATAAGTTTGAGACCACAAAATGTTATTTAAATCTGTAACCAAACTTCAAGATGTAAGGTGAATTCTCAAAGCGTGCTGGACATGATTATCAGGTTTAAATGAACTTGCATGAAGATACTGATAAATACTTGGAGAATACTGGCAAACGTACTGATGACAAAAACACTTACCTTGGGTGAAATTGTACCGAGCTGAAAATCCAGTGGCTTCTAGTTCACCATCTGCCACAAATTTTATCCACAGGTATCGACCGCTGGACCTAACATAGGTCGGGCTCTTTTGTCCACAGTAACGGCCAATAATAGGAGAAAAGCTGAAGGGACCATCCCTGACTTCAATGTGGTCAAACTTACACTCCCATGATGGTTCAATAGCATACTTTTCATCAAAATACAGGTCAATGCATTGCCTCGGAGAAGCTATGACATAATTAAAACCTGGTTAGATATGCATATGTTATTTTAATAAATTTGGTGAAAACGGTAGCTCGCTAACCTTCAATTATGTATATGCATTCTCGGTCAGGAGGATATTTTTCAGGATAGTTCGGAGATGTGAAAAGCCCTCCATCAGGTTCTTTGACCCAAGAACCACACAACCCTGCTGGCGTCACACCTGAGTTGTTTTTAACTGAAGAGACAAAGCATTTCTTTTTTTAAACATCTACAATCAATTCAGCACTACTTTTGCATACAATGCCCTTCTTGCTTACTTAAGGAGGTACCTGTTAATGAGAGATAATTACCTATAGCTTTCTTTGGTGGTGCTGTTGGGGCTCCAGAAAATCCAAGATTGACAAGACTTGCAACAACTGCAAAAATAAATAATGACCCGAGACCAAAAATTGTGTTTATGCAGTTTTTAAATGTGACCCTGGACCACAAAACCAGGTATATTTGCAATACATTTTACGGGTCAAAATTATTGATCTTTCTATTTTAATGCCAAAATTATTAGCACATGAGGATTAAGATAATACTCCATTAATTTTGTACATTTTCATTTGTTATATGCATTGCTAACAACTTCATTTGGACACTTTCAAAGGCAATTTTTCTCAATATTTTTTGCACCCACAGATTCCAGATGTATCTGTAAGACTATCGTCCAGATTCCAGATGTATTTGTAAAAATATGTCCAAATATTGTGCTAACAAATCATACATCAGTAGAAAACCTATTTATTCAGCTATGATGTATACATTTCTATTTCATAAAATTTACCCTTATGACTGGTTTTGTAGTCCAGGCTCACAAATCTTTAAATACCCCATGTTTACATGCTCTATGGCACATCACAGTGATATACTTTCGTGTGAACATGCGAACAGGATAACAGATTAAATAGGAATATGGCTTAAACTTAAAGGAAACAATGTATGTATTGTTCTCAAGAGGTTACTTGGTCGATGACAAAAACATGAAATTATTCATAAACATGTTATTTTTACTCACCAACAAGCAGTTTCCCCCGCGGCACCATGATTCTCCCCTAGGGTTTCAACTTTGAATTCCATGAAATGCTAATGGAAGTGGCGAAGCGAAGGATGAAACTGAGATAAAAGATATGACTACGATATAAAGCAGTCCGTCTTTATAAGAAGCAGCTTACAAAAGCGAGACCCAAATTGTGTGAGATTCATCGCACAAACTGTTGCCGCTGTTCCCAAACTCAGGGTGTATTTGAAGACTTGTTTGACGGAACAGGTTGAACAGATCTGCGTCGGTAATCCGCCTCAGTGCTCAGAAGACCAGCGGACGCGGAGAGTGAAGGGATTAACACGATCCCATAATCATTTTGGCCAGATAATTTTACATGCGATGCCCTGCCTCAGATGAAGTTTGTCCAGGTGATGTTAATGTTAACCCATGGTTTGATAACTGAGTGTGATTAAACGAAGTTAGACTACCGGACTAAATGCAAACATTGTTCAAAATATGAGTTGTGTGCCGAGTATAACGATCTAAGAAAAGTTAATTCATACTTTTTTTAGTAGCAGGCTACGTGTCAAAGAATATAAGTGCATTTATTACGCGCTCTCAGTAAGGATAGATTTTTTTCCCTTGAGACCTTGGGAACAGTAACTGACCAGGCGTTTTGTTTTTCAATAAAGTCGCTTCTACCTTAATGGTGTCTTTTTTATTGAGAAATTTGTGATAATATGTATTGATTTCACGCAATAACCCAGCTACATGATATAGTAAGCAAAGTTTTGAGTAACATTTATGGCTTTTATAAAAGTGTGATTTTTCTGCCATCTAATTGTCCCCCAAAACCAAGTGATAATTTCAGGGATTAAGCTACATACATCTACAATATTTTAACAAATATTAAAGCAAATTACTTAAAATCTTTGCCATTACTCGTGGATCAGGACAAATTCACCTTGCTTAAATGACAGCATGTCTGGTTTTGGAATAAACTATTCTTAAAGGGCCTTTTACCCTGATGCAGCTATCTTGATGCCATGCAAAACTAAAAATAATTTTCAAATTCACTTATTATTAACTACTTGTGTTTTGGCAGGAGATGTATGTGCTGATAACAACATTATCAATAAAAGATGCATTTTCACCCACCAGTCAAAGCAAAGATAATGTTGTCTATATCTTACCTGATCATTGTTTATTTTTAATAAGAAAAGAGACATGATGATGAGACATTCTGTTCTGTGGCATCTGGCCAAAACAAAACCTGCAAAAAATGTCTCATTTTCTTTTGTGTTTCACTTTCCACTGTATTGCTGCATATTAGGGGCACCTAACAGCAAGACTGTGTTTAAACTAGAAACTAGAAGCACAGAAATGTGGAGGAAAAAATGTAAAATAAGACACTAATATGGTCCCAAACGCCTTCTGCTAAACTGGCATTCTCTGTGGGGCTGCTTTTCATCAGCATCTTGTTAAAACAGAAGAAAGAATGGATGCTGCATAACACAGGGACTGCAAGAAACCTGCTTTAGTTGGTTAAATCTCTGATCTTTCAGTAAGAGTGATCAAATTAGCACACTGTCTCAAAAGAAGAGAATTAGTCATGGAAAAGATATGGTACTATAAATTTGTGGTTGTCAAGTGTCATTTCGTTAATAAAAAAAATCTGCAGCAAATTTGTGTTAAGGAATGGGCTATAAACTTGTGATCAGCTGGTGCATATTACCACATATTTTAGTTTAAGGGTTATGTGTGAATAAATCTGAATTCTGAAACATAAAGGAATGAAATGTGTTGTATAGGTGCGCATATTTCATAACTTGATGTTGCTAAAAGAAAAAAACAAAACGACTTGTTATCAACATCCCATTCTTTTGCACAATTAACACATTTTTGCATGTGTGAATTAAAAATTTAAAGCGTTAAATAGTTTAAAGTTATGCTTTAGTATCTTTCACAACCACTGGATGGTGCAATAGCACATCATATTAGTTTTTGAAACACCTAAACAAAACTCAACAAAAGGATGTCACCAGTGGACAGCCATTGACCTCTTAAAGAACATCAATTTACATTAAAAATACATTTTTATCAGTAAATGCTGAGCAGAAGTTCATGAGTATAATTATACCTTAACAGTATACTGAAAGTAGTGTTTTGAACTGTGAAATAAGGTTTGTTGAAATATTCATTCAACGCATAAACCCTTAAAGTGACAGTTTATCCGGCTACAGTTTAGATTTCGTAAGTATTTTAGTTGTCAAAGCATCGAGTGATGATGCATTTATTTTAATTATTGGTCTTTTTGTTTATTCTGTGATGCAGATTTTGCTTTTTAACTTGATACTAGACTATTGCGCAATGGAAAAAGCACATGGTAAAAATTCAGGGCGTTTTCAAATGAGGCGTGCGCGCGGTGCATGTGGATGAGAGAGAGTGTGCATGTGAGAGAGAGAGGGGTGTTTTCGTCTTCACTGATCTCCTAAGAGTGCTCGTTAGTATTTTTTGCTCAGAGGTCTTCCACAGTCATGTTGAGAGCCAGGGAACCGGGATCTTTGGCCGTACTGGCCTCCACCCTTCTTCTGGGATTCAGCGTTGCGTTTTCCCTCGGACAGAATGATACAGAACCGGTAGTTTTGGAAGGAAAATGTTTAGTTGTGTGTGACTCGAACCCGTCCGCCGAAGGAGGAGTGACCTCGTCGTTTGGGATATCTGTCCGAGCTGCTGGTGCTAAAGTGGCTTTCTCTGCGGTCAGAGGAACTAACCACGAACCATCAGAAATGAGTAACAAGTCCATGACAATCTACTTTGATCAGGTCAGACCTTGCTTTCACGTTTAGGCAACGCATATCTGTGTGTTAAGTAGGCTAACTAGTGAACAAACACCTTTTTGCAGGTACTAGTGAACATTGGAAATCATTTCGATCTTAAGGCGAGTGTATTTCAAGCTCCTCGACGAGGCATTTACAGCTTCAGCTTTCACGTTGTGAAGGTCTACAACCGACAGACAATTCAGGTGAGTCTGTTAACATTCAGCGTTATTATACGAAACTAATTATAAACAACTTAAACTTAAATCATATGGCTTGCCACAAAATTAGAACACAATACAATATTAATAAGTGTATGTATTAATTTTGAAAATGTGAAATTTCTGCTGCTGCTTTTGGTTTTACTAAAATGATAACTATTCAGTTGACAGTACTACTCATTCTTTAACATAATAGTATCTGAATATTAATATTTATTTATTAGACGATTCTTTGTACTCCAACTCTAATCTTATAAGTAAGATTTTAATGAAACAGTTAAGTATCATTCTGGCTAATCATTTCATATGACAAATAAAAAAGAAATTGGGATATGTTACCCATACCAATTAGGATAGATCTGTACTGTATACATTAAATATCAACTTTCAAAGCTGAAATAGATGCCAATTGTAATAGTAATTAAGAAATAATCAAATTGGAATAGGTGTCAATAACAGTTGGAATTCATTAACTAGTCACAAAGGAATGTGAATACTTAAACCACAGATCGGCGTATAATTTAATTGGATGACTACCTTCTACCAGTAAAAATAGAATAGTTTTCACTATTAGAACAATGACTAGAACCACATTATTATTTTCTAGTATGTATAATATTACTATTACTAACTATACTACTATACTAATATTACTATTAATAACTATTATTATTTGAATTGTCAATTGTGAATTGTTTGAAAAGTGAAATGTTTCGTCACTGTTACTTAAGAATAATTTAAAATATATGCTTAAAGGCACTGATACTGTTTTGTTAAGATCTGGCTTGTTCTTATGCATGTGATCACATCATGTGTTTTCTTGTCATTAGGTCAATCTGATGCATAATGAATACCCAATAATATCTGCATTTGCCGGTGATCAAGATGTGACCCGAGAGGCAGCAAGTAACGGCGTTCTGCTTCACCTGGAGCGTGAAGACAGACTCTATCTCAAACTGGAGAGAGGAAACCTTATGGGCGGGTGGAAGTACTCCACATTCTCTGGCTTTCTTGTTTTCCCTCTCTAATTGAATATAGCCTATTTTAAATGGCCCAGACTGAAGACCAAGGGACATTTCCATATCTGCTTTCAAAAATAAAGGTAGCAGAGTGAACATGGAATGTGTTAGTTTATTTCATTAATTGTTAGGATCTGAAGAAATGTATGTATGTGCGTATATGTATGTATGCATTTAAGTATTTGTGATATTCAAAAGAAAGTAGGACGCTGACAATATTTGGACGAATTGATGTCAGCATATTTCTTTGGGAAAGAGTGGTTTGATATTGTCAATGATATTTTTGCATTCAGGAGCGTATTTTGCACGAATTGTGTTTTGTTATGTGCTTGTCATTTTATTGATTTGTATAGCCCTTATAAATTTGATGTTCAGTATGAGCGTATTAAGTACAAAAAACTGTAATTTCTCATTAATTGTTGTTTTTTGGCTTAATGCATAGACAAGCAATGATATCTTGCATTTTTATATTACTTGAATGTAAATATACTTATGTCATAAACAGAAGGAATGTATTTAAAAACTACAGAAGTAAAGTCTTTTAAAGGGATGGGGGGGTGCAATTCTGAAACTGTATGAATTACTCTCTTCTGTTCAACACAAAAGAAGATATTTTAATTGTTTCATTATTTAAATTGGTAAACAAACAGCTCATGATAGTCATTGACTTACATAGTATGAGAAAAAAATAGCATGAAAGTAAAAGGCTACCAGCAAACATTTCATTTCTGGGTGAACCATCCCAAAGTAGAGTAAAAAAAGAGAAGAACTCAACGCTGTCCGTGGTGCTGAACAACAACTATCCATTAAAAACCGCAAGCTTGTTCAGAACGCATGTGAATGGTTATTAAATGATCATTTTAAAACATGCAGTGCAACATCTATCAGTTAAATTTGTTTTGGATACATCGCTACAACTGATTACAGCACAGACCTTCAGTTCCCACTAGTTTAGACTATATCTACAGATTCACATGGGAATTTTATCAGCCTAAAAGTTGTATTTGAGAGTAATTGTGTGAGTGTAAACATACATAACATTCAAATATCAAGTTTCTCTGACTAAGTCTCTCAACGCAGGCAGATTTAGGAAGGATGAAAGTAAAACCCGCCTACAGAGTTCAATATGTGCAAAAACTGGAAAGATATAGACACCATGCAGATTTGTTGTCTCTTCATTTAGGGCAGGGCAGTGTGTTTCAAGATGCTGTCTTACCCAACGCTTTAAAGATTTAACATTCATAGCTTTATATATTTTTCAAAGGATGGCTGGGAAACGGGATGGAAATTAGGTAATTTATTACCATGGGCACAATTAAAAACTGTGAAGACAGCATTATTTGGAGGTGAAATGCAAATGTGATGAGGTATGAGAATAATGTGGGTGTTAAGTGTTAAACAGCGAAATATTCTTTCCAAGAGCAGAGCTTAAAAAGACACTAACACATATTTTCACTCATCAAGACCATGTCACATTATGTTATATCATATAGTGTGAGTTATTTCAGGGGGTAACAAGACGTTATATTAATATATATATATAATATAATATTATAATGTGGTGCAGTTTTATTGACCACATGTTCAGAACATGAATTTTTTAACAATTATTTAAAATAAAAAGAAAATAAAAAATCCCTTGTCTTGCTGGAAGTAAACATCCCCCAAAGGCTAAAAGCTGTCTCTTGCCTTTATCTGACCTTTCTTTTTCATAAAGATGATCAAGAATGAAAACATGACTCAACAGCACGTCACTGCTGGGTCACTAAACATGACTTTGGTTTTGGGGAACAAAATGCAGAAAATCTTTTTCTTGTTCTTTTTTGCATAATTCTTTCATTTGTCCTTTAAGGGCATAAATCTTTTTCCAAAAGTACATCAAACTCTTATAATATAAATATAAAGTCAAGTGCTACAAACATTCTTTTATCGTAAACAATATGTATCCTGCTCATGTAAACATGTCATACTATGAAGTTTCACCCCCAACACTCATGATTTAATTATGGTAATTACTGTGCTGAAGTGTCAAGGTTTCATAGACTTGGTTCATGCTTTACTCGTGGCTTGTACTATTGGGTGCTACTGATTTAAATTGGCTTATAAAGAATCTGCCCACTGGCAGTCTTTTGTATCTCATTTATATGCCAAAGTAAGGCAGGGTCATTCTACTTTATCATTAAATTGTTTATACTATCATAATCATATTAAACATGCCCAATTACGTAAACCAGAGCTGAGAAATTAAACTAATGGAAGAAGGGGCATACATTTAAAATCTAAAATATTTTAGTTTTTTTAAATCAGCCACTCTTTGTCTAGATTACAGCTCTGGGCTTCGATCATCCATTTCCCTAAGGTGTATCCTGGGATGCTTAAGCATTTGGCCTTGTAAGCTAGACACTTGTTGGCTGTTGCTTCATCACGATCCTGTCCAACTCCATTTTAATTATTTAAATTTTTTAGTTTTGGAGGGAAAAAAAAAATGATACGTGGAGCAGATTTGTCTTCTAACTCAATTCATCTATTAAGCATTCGATTATAAATTCTTGAAATAACATTTTTTGGATCATAAAATACAAATCCAGTCCAAGCTTGTCCAAACTTTTGACTGCAAAGCTCTCTGAATATGTAACTTTTTCGGTGCTTTTGAAAGAAGCCTCTTATTCTCACCACGGCTGCATTTGTTTAATAAAAATAGAGTAAAGCAGTAATATTGTGAAATGCTATTACAATTCAAAATAATAGTTTTAATATATTTTAAAATACCATTTATGACAAAGCTGAATTTCAGCATTAAATATTGTCACATGATCCTTCAGAATTCAACATGCTGAACTGATGCTCACATTTTTTTTTAAATATTATCAATATTTAAAAGTATATATATATATATATATATATACATATATATATATATTTAATATTTTCGTGGAAACTATGGTACATTTTTATAGGATAATTTGATAAATAGAAGTCATTTTTTTGTGACTTTGGACCACATAACCAGTAATAAGGGTAAATTTTGGGTTTGGGATTCATACATAATCTGCAAGCTGAACAAATATGCTTACCATTGATGTAGGGTTTGTTAGGACACAGGGCAATATTTGAACAACATTTTGAAAAACAAAAAGAATTATCAAAAAAAAAATCCCCTTTAAAATAGTCCAAATGAAGTTCTTAGAAATGCATGTTATTAAGCAAAAATTAAGCTTCGATCTATTTAGAAATATAAATAAAAATTTTACTTAATATTTACTTAATTCTAATTTTTTATGAATTTATAATTTTGACCCATTCAATGTATTGTTGGTTATTGCTACAAATATACATAAATATATATATAAAATTATTGATCCAAAGATTTTCAGGGGTGTAAAAGCATTATGAATCAGGATGAATTGACTTATTTTGTTTCCTGGTTTCAGTACATTGATCTACTAAAAAAAACTCGATCACATGGTATAGTGGCTAACAGAATCCAGCAGAGCAAGAAAATGAGACTGAGTTGTGTAAGATTAGACATGAAAGGCCATAACTAAAGAAAAAGCCTGATGTGATAATGAGAGCTGCTGGGCTCCTATAGTCTGGCACATGTTTTTTACTTAATTCTCCAAGTCCGAAATAGCTCTAATAACAAAATTAATGCGTGGGCTCATCCTAGAATGCCTCAAATTTTTGGCAGCAAACAACACGTATTGTCCTATGGAGAAAATGCTCTTTCTGTGTGTATTTTTACACTGACTGGAATGATTTAATGACCGGATTCCATGCTTAACACCCCATTGACAAACACAACCTCATTTGTTATCTCAATTAAACGTGTTACTTCTCTTGTCTAAGGTGAAAAAAGCCTAAACGACCTACTAAGCAAATGCAAATCAGTTTTCCAGCTCTCCTTTCGTCTCATCCTTTGCCATCGACAGGAGCAGATTTCATGTTGCTGCATCTATCTTTGGGCTGTAACGTGCGTCCCCTTTCAGATGGATAAGGCACAGCCTCCTCGCCTCTCCAGCATGAGTGCAACACAGGGCCTTTTGATGTCCGTACCCCTTGTGGGATGCATGCTGGGAGAGCCCGAGTGGCAAAGCACTGGTCCAATCTGTGACCCACTGACACATGGCATACGCGGCTCTGTAATCAGCCCAATCGCTGCAGACTCACGCCAAGCTGCCCTTTAAAGGCAAGAGGGACAGAAACGTCTCCAGAAGAACCCACGGCCATCTCTACCGGGCATTTAGCTGCATCAGGATATCAACTCTCAGCCTGCTGCTTCCTGTGCTGGGGCACACAGTTTAAGTGAGATATGAGACAAATCCAGAGGGGAAAAAATTAGTGTGAGAAACTAGATATCGTCTTTCATTCAGTACGATTTTACTGTGAAGATGATGACAAAATGAAAATGTGAAAATGCTTGTAAGAGGCACATATTGTGCTGATGGCACGATGCTTACAGTTATTGTAATTAAAGCATAATTAGTTGCTAGGCTCCTCTGTGCCTCCATTACACCTGGAACACTACCATCAATCTTCATTACAGCCTAACATAATACCGTATTAGCTCACTGAATAAGCACAAGACTGATCTTGCAATGTTTCTCATGCAACATTTGCTTTATGCGTTGGATCATACATTTATGTCCTTTTTTATATGTTTTAAAATATTTTAAGTATACATTTATTTAAAGTTCATTTAGATAAAATATTAGATATCTAATCAATATTTGCCAATAACTGCGCAATACAAAATGTAAATAACTAAACATCTTCATATGGGATTTTTAAAATTAAAAGAACAAATTTTATATTTAAAATTATATTTACATGTATTTTTAATTTATAGGTTTATTTAAGAATGCACAAACACCCCCATAGGGAAAGAGAGAATTAATAACCGTACAATACACATGTAAATACAGTAACTTTTATTCAAATGGAAAGGCAATTATATTTATAGCCTATTTGTATATAAACATCACATGTAGGATTTTGAAAATAAAAATGTTAAATCTTTTAGAATATTTTTTATATTTTTAAGAATTAAAAATGTGTGTATGTGTGTTGGTTTTCACTATAGTTTTGTTAAAAGCATATTTTAGAGCAGACTGTGCCAATACTAACTTTAAGTTTTATCTTTAAATCCTCAAGTTAATATTAAATATTGTTTAGGTAAAATACAGTGTATGAATATATCAGTGTGTATCCTTTGTCCATTTGCTCCGTCCCCAAATAGATTCTCACTTTATGGCCTCTGAACAGGTTGTTTGAATGCAATAGTTCACTTAGTATGCTGGCTCCATCGCAGACAATGGCTTATTCTGTCAAACTTGGCCAGAGCATATGACATTACAGCATTCACTTTTCTGCATCTAAAGTGATTTTTCGTAGCCCATCTGTTGTGATTTTCAGACTGGCCCATCATAAAATTTATGTCCAATCTGTTGAAAAATTTGGTCATAAATTTGCCCTGGTTTAAAACGTGTGGGACAGCAACGGTGAGAGAGTAGCTAATATCCAGCCATCAGTTGTAATATTAGATTTTTTTTTTGTTGTTCTCAGAGGAGCAATTTTGAACGATAGTACAATACAAACAACGTATAGGGCAGAGTGTCAGGTATTTAAATAAAGTAAACATCGTCTCAGAAATGTAGTTATTTTGTCAAACGCTTCGGTTCGGAGAATCTTTAATAACCAGCTGACTGTACCAGAGAGCTGTTCAGCATTTGTCCTCTGTTCCTAGAGCCTCCAATTGTCTTGTAAGCTGTAGACCTTGATGCCAACTCTTATGAGAAGCTGTCTCTAAAGGATGTCAGTGGCTGTATGTAAATAATAAATAAGAGCATCTGCTGGTTCCTGTTATGTACCCTTTACTTACTTCTCATTAAGTCAGTAAGCCTGAGCGAAGAGCGCGCGCTCCTCACTTCTAGTTATTGTCACATTGATGAGCGCTGACGATGCTTGAATAATCCTATACTTTCAGTTTAGCTTGCTGGGTTTCATATTAATGGAAACATTACGGTTTAATAAAGTAACATTATTATTACACGAATCCCTGGAACTCTAACTAGTCAATCGTGTCATTCAGTAGCGGTCAGGCATTTCCTAACATTCAACATCATTCACTGCAAAATAATATCAGTCCGCTTACCCAGAACTACTTTGCGGACTCGTTCTTCATTTCGTACAAAAGCTAAAAATAATCAATAAGCTGACTTTTACATAATTTGTTATTATTATTGTTAATATCTACAAGGACGAAAAAGAAACAACTTTTAGTGCGTAAATAGCTAGGTAAATTTGACCTAAATACACAGACCTGGCATGCGTAATGCGTTTAAATAAACACGTTAAAGTAGAAAGACTAAAATATTTTCTTGTGAAACAAATTCCAGCAATCTTGGTTTTATTTACAAAAACTGTATTTATTTTAAAGTGTTGATTTACACTTTATACAAGTAATGCATAATGAAATAACAATAAAGATGACAGAAACGACTGCCAATGCTGTGACAATTCACCATCACCCAGATTGTTATGCATGTCTAAGTTTTGTTGTGTTATATTATTGTGATAAATAAAAGCAAAATTGCAGGTATTTGTATGTATTACTGTTTTTAAGAGATTAAGATGTCTTTAAGATTTCTTTAAATTACGATAACCTCTGCTCGCTTTATTGAGACCTAAGGCAAAGGAAAAATCTCCTATGGATAAAACTCAGCAGGGGATACATTAAATTAATGAGACCACACATTTATTCTTGCCTAGAAGTGTGAATCTCAAACACCTTCAAAAGTGGCAGCACCAAATGAACGTCTTTTTATAAAGAAGGATGCCTTCACAACTTTGTCATAATCAATCATTTCAGGCCACCTCACTTACCACTTTTATTATCATGAATACTAATTTAATAAACTTAAATGGATGCATTAGACAGTTACACAGGTTTCCTTCATTTATCTATTCATTCGATCCATGACCTTTTCAATGTGCCATAGTACAGGAGTGACATAACAAAATAAAATGTCGTATATTATCTTGAGATCTGTCATATCAATGAGATATGTTCATATGAATTGAGATTAATTTTTAAGTATGTTTTCTGAAAGATTACACATTTATATTTTATGTATCAAGAGATCTCAGTTTTGCTTTTTTTAAAGATCAGTTTTTGAAATGTAAAAAGCGAGGTTACCTACTGCACCAGCCTCAAAGGACATTCTTTACTGTATCTAGAGCATTACGGATGGTGCACATTCTGATTTCATCAAAATTTAGAAAAGGGGTGCAGATAATGAAACATTTAAACAAAGACATTTCTATTAAATAAGCAGTTAGGCTATTAATAAAAAGAAAAAGATCAGCACTCTTTCAGAAGTTTAAAAAAATCTAACAAAAATATTGTTTGCTGCCATAGATTTTGTATGACATGAAAGTTTCTTTTAGTAAAAATTTACAGCAAAATCAAAGTAAGACTAAGACAGACAGACAGATAGATAGATTTTCCTGTAATCAGCATCGGACATAGTTTTTTAACCTAATCATGAAATGTTCCCTTGCTGTAAATTTCAAGTAAATTAGCAGCAAGCAAAGCAGCAGTGTGTAAATGCAATCAAACTGAGCAAGAATCCTCATGAGACACGATTGCACGCTGTCCCACCAATATGCTACCCGAACAACTCACCTGAAACCAGAACACAGCTGGAAAACCACATCAAAAAGCTCTTATGATTTTCTTGCATTTTATTTTAAGCTTACTTAATTTAATGCTAAGTGTCATATCAGCTATGCTAACATGCATAGTACCACAACCAACAGGTGAAGTCTAGGATATATAATGCCACATCTGGATATGCCTTTAGGGCAATCTTACAAAATAATGAATCTTGAAGCGAGTGAGGTATGGAGCTGCGCTGTACTGTTTGCTTAAGCCACCCTTTTATGTGGAGACACATGGTGTGCTCAGAAAGAGGTCTTCTGGGGTTTCTGACAGATGGCATGGCTCACAGATAAAGACAGCGTCAATGTGACAAAAAGCTCAACTCTGCAGGTCTCTAGTAGAGACCCACTGTACTGCATATGCCTTTGTGATTTCTTACAGGCTCCATTCTTGCTCTTTATGCACTTAATGAGACTGAATCGTGTTGAATTGAATTAATACATCAAAACGATGATGATATGACGTTTGAACTACCTTTAAAGAGCCCAAGGGGCCTAAAATGTAAGGAAGAAGTGATGAATGACTGTTCAATTATTGAATAATACTGCACAGCAACCTCAACGTGCATTATTATTCAATAATTCAATGGACTAGAGTCAATA
Source organism: Enteromius thamalakanensis (assembly GCA_032357475.1). Taxonomy (NCBI): domain Eukaryota; kingdom Metazoa; phylum Chordata; class Actinopteri; order Cypriniformes; family Cyprinidae; genus Enteromius; species Enteromius thamalakanensis. The sequence continues at coordinate 10,902,710 of JAUCMT010000047.1, read as the reverse complement.
ATCATGCATTTACCATGGTTACAATGTATTTCAAGAGATTTGTCAGGTTTTTGTTCTTAAAGCACATCTACTAAAATAAACTGACAACTCAATATGAGGCCAACGGACCTGGAACTACAGCAGTTCATTGAAAATCTTCGAAAATATTAGTCAATCAATGGTGTTCTTTTGTATTAAAGATCAAAAAGTTATATATAGGAAAAATATATCAAAATGAATGAGTTGTAACTAGCTTTTCCTAAAAGGCTGAGGTTGAAACCGCTGCGTAGTTTCAACTGAATACCTAACAGGTGGTTTACAATATTTATTCAGCGTCATGCGACATTCGTAGGAGCCCATGCAGCTCAGATAACATTTCCTCATCATCAATCCAGGACAGAAACGGCACCTCAGGCTATAGGAATGTGATTGGATTGTTTCATCTGTGACATTTTGCTCCACTGTGAAATATTCAAATGTTCTCATATGCTTCAAAAGGCACATGGCCTTGTCAGTCGAACTCGCTGTTTTTCAGAAAGGACAGAATAAGACCTAATTTAATGCTTGATACCTGATGTAATATTTAGGGTTACAGAATTGATCCTGATATTAACCAAATCATAAACAGAAGCAGAATTTAGTGTTATCATGTGCTGTGTAGTTGTCATTAGATGAAACGAACAAAACAGACTGTGGAGCAGATGAAAATGTCAGTAAGCAGATAGGTGTACACAGGCTGTATTATTTACACGAGGAACATAAAAGAATTAAGTGACTTTGAAAACGCTAGCGGTGGATGTTACAAGTGTTGGTGGATGCATGTCGAGAACCAGAATCAGAAGGGCTTTTTATGCACAAGTCAAAGGTTGAAATCCAAGTAGTGGGCTACTCTGCAAAAAAAAAAAAAAAATTGAATAAAATCAACAGCAGTACAGATTGTGAGGCTGAAGTTATTATTAAAACAGGCCAAGGAACAACAGTATGCATTAAAATATCAACTGTGAGAATTTAGAGTCATGTCCCCATTATTTTATATGTTTGTGCACTTAAATGTTGTAGTTAGATTTGATTCTCAGATTGCTTGAAGGACAAGTGAATTTATGAAGTTTATATTCTGTCAAAACTTCTAAATTACATCCGATACAATAGAGAAACAGATGCAAAAAGGACATTTTGATTAAAACATAGAAGGCATTTACACCGGTAAGTGGAGTGTAGAAAGCTCTCGAAGGAGTCTGATGTGAAATTCCAAAGAAACCAATTAAAAAAGAAGGGAGGGAGTAATAAACAGAGCCAGAAATCCTTCACCACCTGTAATAAAGTGTCCTCCAGAGCCTTAACAGGATGGATTACAGGAAGGGTCACAGCGATGTAGGGGATCGACAAATCACACATTGACAACATAATAGCCAACATATGATGAAATGAAAAAAAAAGTTGATATTGAGTATAAATATACATTGTAGTACATTAGATAGGTTAAAACACAATGCAAGCAAGATGTACGCTGGTTAAGAAGGATCCAACATATCTTGTTCAGAAGATAATTGAGGCAGTTACAGAATATGTTAGATGCTCTCTCAAGTCCAGAGCTGCTTTAGTAACAGACAGATGAAGAAAATTGGGGAAAATTGGCAAAAACACTTTCTCCCATAGCAGCATCATATTAAACTTTATTGTTTTTAACACTACGAGCTGGTCTGAAAATAAGATGATTTGTCCAAATAAACAACAAAAATTGGTAACACTTTAGAATAGGGGGTCAGGATAATGCATTAGTTAAGCATTAATTAATGGTTAATTTGTTCACAGCTAAGCATTAGTTGAGCAAAAACACACTAGTAATTAATTATTAAAATGTCATTAATTAGTAGTGTTTTTGCTCAACTAATGCTTAAATTTGAAAAAAATAACCATTAATTAATGCAATATTCTGACCCCCTATTCTGAAGTGTTACCCAAAAACCATACTAAAAATTTATTTGTCTCTGGAGACTTTCATAACTACGTAAGTAAATTATATGTGTGTTCAGTATGTCTTTTTGATGCAATGTGATGATGCGTTTGCAAAAAAAATGTAATTTAATTCAGCCAGAAAGTTGTTGTAAGGGAGCTGTTGGCCCTGTGCCGTCTTTCACTTACTCAGCATTTGCAAACAAAAACTCAAAATATAAAATTTAATCATCCTGTCTCAAATTGCTTGGTAATAAAATTTTTTTTAAAGAAAATAAGCAAAAGGTTGAAAAGTCTTAAAAAATGTGCATGTGTGCTGAATGGAGAAAACGGCGCAAAGCCTCTTTGGCAACACATTTTAAAGCCTACACTCTGCCCACTTGTATTGTTATTTCCAAAAACATTAATTCAAGCACAGAAACATTAAAATAACAGCACTGCTGTGCCGAGCATGACATCAAGACAGTTCTTAGCTGAAAAACAGGGAATGTCACAACTGAGCATCACTCTAAACAGACTACATACGTGCAAGACGGATCGTTTTACAACAAAATAAGCCAAATCTTCAGGTGAATCACTTAAAATATTAACATCACACTGAATTCTGAGCACTGAAACCAACAAAAAAACTATGAAAAATAAGTTTTGTGAAATGCATTACTAGGTACATACAGTATAATTATTCCATTACTTATACCGTATATGATAATCTAGATGCTACTTAAAAACACTACCCCCCAGTTTCACAGACAAGGCTTTAACTAGTCCCAGACTAAATTGCATGTTTGAGCTGTCTCAGATGAAAAAATCTTGCTCTGACATATCTTAAAACATGTCAGTGTTATTGTTCTTTGTTAAGATGCACACCTGTAATATTTTAGTAAAAGTTGCTTAAATATCTTAGTTTATCTAATGCCTAGTCCTGGCTTAAGAGAAGCCCCGTTTGTGAAACCTGGCCTATATATTTAAAGAGTACTTTTGTAATTTTAAGAAATATATTTAAGCTAAGAACAGCTCAAAAGTGGCACAAAATGAAAAGAAAACAACTTTGTCTGATGTTGGCTTGCTGCTTTGCAATTCATTAATGAAAGTGTGCAATTCTCCAGGTAAAAGATCAAATACAACATAAGCATAAAAATAAAACTCTGACAAAGAAGAAAGATAACTCATTAATACATTTAAAAATAAAAAATTGTTGTGCTTGCAACTGTTAAAAGTTTTTACTACCATAAACGGGATTTTAAATCACAGATCGAATAAGAGTTAATGAACTGAGAGAGATTAATCATATAAAACTTTTATTTTGAACTGGAGAACAAGTTCAAGTTACAACATATCAGTAAGCAAATTCTGTTCCCAAAAAGAGATGATTTTAAACTGTACCATCGACATAGTCCATAACAGAAACCTTTCAGTTTTTAAACAATGATATACAATACTAATGAACAAGGGGAAAAAGACCAGATGTATTTATAATGTAACTGTTCAAAGATGACTGTTATAAAGAATAAATCATACAGTCCAAAAATCAATCAACTACAGCAAAGATGAGTTTAAGTGAGGCACCTACACTTGGCATTACGAGCTAAAGAACGCAAACAAAAAGGGGGTGAAAATCTGATCTGACAAATATGAGCAGCTAATATAGCTTATTAGATTATCTCCACAGAAGGGTAAGATCATACGCATGGCGAGAGGACATCATTTGGCATTCTGTATAGTACATTTTCCCTTTGAATAAGATGCTGACAGAACAATGGCTGGTACGACAACAGTTACGCATTCAAAAAAAGGGACGAGGAGGAATGTAATCTACGCATTCACAAACGTGCGGCCATTATTAAGGCTTCTATACCTCTGTGCATTTTTGCCAAGAACCTCTAAATGCCCTAAAGTAAGCTGGAGGCGTGTGCTGTTATTTTATGTTGTGGCATATGAAGAAAAACACTGGACTGTCTTTGACTGTAACAAAAAAGAAATGCTACAGTACTACGAGAACATGCGTAAAAATGCTCCAACATTGAGATCCAAACACTCTAACGACATTCTGGCCCTGCATCTCATCACAAGCCACTGAATTATCTACTCTACCAGACCGACAAACATCGTCATCATTCCTTTCAGAAATATGCGCAATTGAATGGTAACAAAACTCTTGAAAATGTTTGCAAAACCTGCTTCGTTATGTCTTCCGAAAAGTGCAAGTAGCAACCGAGTATTTACTGCGTTCAGTAGTGCTTCTCCTGAAGGTAATCTTTCATTTTGTTCGGTAAAGGCAATTTCTGGATCAGATCTATCCGCGTGTACTGGCGAATAACAAAGCGGCACAAGTACTGCAGCGAGCGCACTTGCATAAACCTCGAAACGGGATTGGTCAGTCTAACGGGGTAGGTGGCGGACCCCGGCAAGCGAGATCTGGAATAGCAAAACGCTCCGTTCTCTGAATCCTTGACAGAGTTATCAATCAGATCCACGATTGACACGTGGCCTTCGATGTCAGGTTGCTCGTAGAAGCTGAAACTGCCGTTCGAGTGTTCGATTCGCGTATGCAGAGTCTTACCCTGTGAGCGAAAGCTCAAGCTTAGAAGATATCGATCGTCTGAGCTGTCACGGACTAAAAAAGAGCCGTCTGGAAGATTTGTCAGCTTTTCTTCAGCCTCCCATCTCGTTATGGGACCCCAATACCAACCCTGCTTGGCTAGTTTCTTCAGTTCAGCCGTGAGGCTAGTAACCACCATGGGTCCGCTGTTTTGCACAGCATCATAGACCCGCTGCACCCCTGGAGCCGAGTTGGGGTCAAAGTTTAGATGGTGCATGACTCTCTCTGCAACCTGAGCATGTGTACCACCAAACCCAGAGAAGCTTCTCTGGAGATAACTATCGGGCAATGGAGGTAGCAAGGGGGAAAGTGGGGCTTCCAGTCTGGAGCCCTGCAGCAAGACATTTGCAGTATTTAAAAAGAGCTGGTTCACCGATGACGACTCCATGAAGATGTCTGGTGACAGGAGATCCTGGTCAAGAGGTTCCTCCTCTTCTACATGAAGAGATCTGCATCCCTCAGACTGGGGAATGACATCCATGGGTGTGGTGCCATCTAAGCAAAAAGAGCGCAAACCCTCATCGTCAGGAAAGAGTCCATCGTCTAAAGGCATTGTGTATTGAATATAATCCTGAGCTGCGAGACCAATGACTACAGGCACGTGTTCATCCATTTCAAGGTGCAAATCGCCATTCTGAGCGTCAGAATGGTGGTCTGGCACACGTCTGGTTAGTTTCAACGAATCGCTAGACTCTCTCTGGAGGTCTAGGAAGTCTTGGCGCACACCGTTGAGAGTCGGACTTGGATCTGGGGAGTTCATTAATGCCTTAACGTCCATTTTGATGCACGTCTCCTCCGAGTTCACTGGTCTGAGAGGCCACGGGGTGGGACTGTAATGATGACTATGGACGGATGTGGAGCGGGAGGAACGCTGGGATTTTATGTCACTTAGAGTAATGGGTGCTGAAGAAGAAGAGAAGGTATCATCATCTATAGAGCATACCGATGGAGAACCACTCTTGACCTTTGGTTTCTGTTTCGCTGACAATCTCCTTTTCAATGTGCCCATGAGACCCTCACTCTTAGATCGGACTTTTTGTCTTTTTTCATCCTCGTTATCCAGGTCGCTACTGACAAGGTCTTTGCTGTAGCATCCTCCAAACAGACTGTCTTCGGCGGAGAAACTGGCTGACAGGTCCGGCTGTGAGACGGCAAATTCATTCTCTTCTTTGCCTTTTATATTAAATGACTTTCTTATTGTTTTCAGGCTGATCTTCTTCATTCTGAAAGATCCCCCTTAATGATTGGAAGGGGGGTTATGCGTGATGTTCTTGGGATGAGGGAGATGATTGTGAACACTTACACATAGCTGATCATGTACGACCCACGACTGCCATACCTACAAAACAAAAAGACATTATTAGACTAAAATAGGGCTGGGCGATATGGCTGAAAACTGTATCACGATATCAGTATTTCATATTGGTTGATATCGATAATTATCGATGTTTTTATGACCCATTTAAAATATAGAGCAGGAGAAAAATATATTACATTTAAACAGTTTTATTTTAAACTTAACTTTCCTCTGATCATACTTCCCTCGGGTTTTAAGAAAGAAATGTCAGCAACCATGGAAAACTCAGATAATTAAAAAGTAAACATCATTCCACTGCCTCCGTTATATCGACAGTCTTGCATAATTTGCAGACGACATTGGTCTGACAGCGGGCATACTTATAATATCCAAAAACGGCCATACTGGCGAGCTGACTTTTCCTCTTTTATTTGCATCACTCCCTACATTGCTAGGTTACCAGAGCGCGACTGCCTTTGTTAATGCAACCAAACTAGCTTCGCACCCTGTGTTTTATGTTGATGGGAAGTTCTGATCATCTTACAGACTCATTCACTTGAGTCTCATTCAGCAAAATGAACTAAACTTTTTTCGAGTCATCTCGTTCATTTTTAAAAAAGTATAAATAAAATGTTTTTCCTTAACACTACTACGTATCTACTAGAATTAGAATTACACGCACGCTGATCTGATTCTTTTGGCTTATGGAGCTATCATGTGATGAACGAACGACTCTGTAAGACCGGAAGACTCGATAGATGACCTAATCAATTCTTTTTCCGTCTCATCACGTTATGAACGAACGACTGAAAACCAAAGACTCGAAACAGTTAAATTAATTCCAGTTAGGACGTACGTTTCGCAATGCGCATGCAAGACTGATCGAATCACTCCCCAAGATGACTCGCTCTTCCCAAGTCACATTAAAGATTCGTTCAAAATCAACAATTTCATAACGAAATAAAAAATATTGAACGTTTTATCGGACACATTTCTTATTGATATCGATCATTTGCCTATCGCGAGACATATCGTTATTGTTTTATCGCCCAGCCCTACTTTGCACAGCCATTGAAGAAGAGTGGACCAACTCTGTGCGAAGGAGAAATGCATATCTAAATGTATTGATGTTTTTTGCTTTTCGCCATTAAAATGTTATCTTGTATTCTTCCCTTTTTGCTTTAGATCTCATGATCCTGAAAATTGAAGAACTAAATGAAGTGGAAGACAAAGATTCATATGAGAAACATGATTTTAGTTGCTCAAAAACTAAGCAGAATTTGCAAAAAATAGATCAAACGGCTAGAGCTAGAAGACATTTCATCTGCCAACAATGTGGAAAGATTTTCACTAAAAAAGACACCCTTAAAGTCCACATGAGAATTCACAACGGAGAGAAGCCTTACACCTGCCAGCAGTGTGGAAAGAGTTTCATTAAAACCGGAGCTCTTCAAAGACATATAAGAACTCACACTGGAGAAAAACCTTACACCTGCCAACAGTGTGGAAAGAGTTTTTCTGATAAAGCAAACTGTAAAGCTCACATGAGAATTCACACCAGAGAGAAGCCTTACGCCTGCAAACTGTGTGGAAAGAGTTTCCCTCAAAAAGGAAGACTTGATAGCCACATGATAATTCATACCGGAGAGAAACCTTACACCTGCCAACAGTGTGGAAAGAGTTTTTCTGATAAAGCAAACTGTAAAGCTCACATGAGAATTCATACTGGAGAGAAACCTTATACCTGCCAACAGTGTGGAAAGAGTTTTAATCAAAAGGCAAACCTCAAAGTTCACATGAAGGTTCACACTAGAGAGAAATGTGAAGAACTAATTGAAATGGAAGACAAAGTGAAAAATGATTTCACTGGAGAAAGTTTTAGTTGCTTACAAACTAAACAGACTTCACAAAAGAGAGCTCAAAAAACAGTAGCTAGAAGTAATTTTATTTGCCAACAATGTGGAAAGACTTTCACTAAAAAAGACACCCTTAAAGTCCACATGAGAATTCACACCGGAGAGAGGCCTTACACCTGCCAGCAGTGTGGAAAGAGTTTCATTAAAACCGGAACTCTTCAAAGACATATAAGAACTCACACTGGAGAGAAACCTTACACCTGCCAACAGTGTGGAAAGAGTTTTTCTGATAAAGGAAACTGTAAAGCTCACATGAGAATTCACACCGGAGAGAAGCCTTACGCCTGCAAACTGTGTGGAAAGAGTTTCCCTCAAAAAGGAAACCTGGATAGCCACATGATAACTCATACTGGAGAGAAACCTTATACCTGCCAACAGTGTGGAAAGAGTTTTAGTCAAAAAATACACCTCAAACTTCACATGAAGGTTCACACTGGAGAGAGCCTTTTCATCTGCAATCAATGTGGTAAAGGTTTCACTATGAAGGGAAGCCTTGAAGTCCACATGAGGATTCACACTGGAGAAAAACCGTTCATATGCCCTAAGTGTGGAAAAAGTTTCTGTCAAAAAGGAAACCTCAAAGGCCACATGAGCGTTCACACTGAGGAGAAATGCGAAGAACTAATTGAAATGGAAGACAAAGATCAGCCTGAGAAACATACTTTTACTGGAGAAAGTTTTAGTTGCTCACAAACTAAACAGACTTCACAAAAGAGAGCTTGGATAACAGTTGCCAGAAGTAATTTCATTTGCCAACACTGTGGAAAGAGTTTCACTAAAAAACACACCCTTAAAGTCCACATGAGAATTCACACTGGAGAGAAACCTTACACTTGCAAAGTGTGTGGAAAGAGTTTTTCGGATGGAGCAAACTGTAAAACTCACATGAGAATTCACACCGGAGAGAAACCTTACACCTGCAAAATGTGTGGAAAGAGTTTTTCTGGACATGCAAACTGTAAAGCTCACATGAGAATTCACACCGGAGAGAAGCCTTACGCCTGCAAACTGTGTGGAAACCGTTTCACTCAAAAAGGAAGACTTAATCTTCACATGATAACTCATACTGGAGAGAAACCTTATACCTGCCAACATTGTGGAAAGAGTTTTAGTCAAAAAATCCAACTCAAAATTCACATGAAGGGTCACACTGGAGAGAGCCTTTTCAGCTGCAATCAATGTGGTAAAAATTTCACTATGAAGGGAAGCCTTGAAGTCCACATGAGGATTCACACTGGAGAAAAGCCTTTCGTATGCCCTAAGTGTGGAAAAAGTTTTCGTCAAAAAGGAAACCTTAAAGACCACATGAGCGTTCACACTGAGGAGAAACCTTACACCTGCAAACTGTGTGGAAGCAGTTTCACTCGAAAAGGAAACCTAGCTGACCACATGATCACTCATACCGGAGAGAAACCTTACACCTGTCAACAGTGTGGAAAGTCTTTTTCTAAAAGGGCAAACCGTAATGTCCATATGAGAATTCATGCCAGGGAGAATTCACAGTCGAGAGAAGTCATTCATAAGCCCCAAATGTGTGGAGTTTCTGTCAAAAAGGACACTTGAGTGTTCACACTGGAGAGAGCCTTTTCAAAACCCAACAACGTAGAAAGAGTTTCAAATGCAAAATGTCCTTTAATAACCACACAAAACTAGTACTACTAGAAAACTAGTATTGCTTCTATTCATGATGTATTGACACACTGGTCACTTTGTCACATCCATTATAGACCATTCCTTTTGGGCAGTTGTGAATACAGCAGTTGCAATCTAATGCAGACCAAACAGCCGTACCGAGACCCAACTGAATAGGTGGTCTTGGTCCGCTTCCAAATGAACTCTGGTATGGTTGAATTGATGAACCACAAAGTTGTTTTTTTTCTTTTGTTTTGTCAAGTTTCTGGTTCACATGCAAAAAGGTGTATGAAAGCGAATCGCACCAAACAAGCAAACAAGACAAAAAATCAACATTGTATTTGGTCTGGACCAAAGCAAGTGAACTAACAGACTTACTTGGTGTGAACACATCTTCATAAACTTGGTAAAATGGGTCATATTTTTTCCCAGTCAAGACTGTGATCTTGCACTCCAAGTGTTTCATTAGGCTTGGAGCTCCAGGACTGAAGTTATCTATCCCTGCTCTCGAGTGTATGTGCTTTATATTCATTTGCGTAAATTCAACTTTGAGAATTGTTTTTAAACACATTATAGATGTTAGAAATGCATTGCTGAAACGTGCTAGCACTTAATTATGGAGTTATTTAACTGTTTTGCAATGTAACTGCTAATAAAAAATGTAAAAAATAAAATGAACATTGTTTCACTTGAAAAAGAACTCATAAGCTTATAAATTACTGAATGAAAGGTTTGATCAGATTTGGTTCTATATGCATTTACTGGTTTCCTGCACCTACATCTATCGTAATATGTCCTCTAGGGATGCAATGGTACAGTGGGTTTCCACTGGGAACAGTATTTGGGGTGTATTCCAGAAAGCAGGTTATGTGACATACCCGGGGAAGTTTAAGGCTAAGTTAGTGGACAACCCCAACTTTCAGTTCCAAAAAACGGAGGTAACTTTTTGGGTATGTATGTAACCATAGGAACTTACTCTCTGAAGATAACCTGCTCGGTAGCAGGTTATGTTCCAGGGTAAGTT